>CABHPR010118341.1:0-25079 GCA_902168415.1 Peromyscus melanophrys | reverse complement strand
GAGGAGAGGAGAGGAGAGGAGAGGAGAGGAGAGGAGAGGCTTCCCTAGCCAAAAGGGATTGGAATGCAGAATGTCTGATTTTCTAAAGAGTAGGGAAGAACAGTTTGGACAGGAGAATGACTAAGGTACCAAGTCCTTGGATGGAACTTTTCTCTACCTGGCCACCAGAAAAAGGAAGGAAGTCCTTGTGTGGGATGCTTAAGGGCTGATGACAAGGTCAGCAGCAGAGAGTCTGCCTGCAATTCGAGGGCCTCTGCTTTAACCCTCAGCACTAAAGAAATAAAACGATAAAATAAATGGTAATAAGCCACTTTTTTTCAAGTTACGAGCTATGGTACACATCTGTAGTTGTGGCTTCCAGCAAGAGAACTACTACGGCAAGAGAATTGTTTGAACCAAGAGTTTTCTTTTTGTTTGTTTGTTTGTTTGTTTTTCAAGACAGGGCTTTTCTGTGTAGCCCTAGCTGTCCTGGAACTCACTATGTAAACCAGGCTGGCCTCAAACTCACAGAGATCCGCCTGTCTCTGCCTCCTGAGTGCTGGGATTAAAGACGAGCACCACCATGCCTAGCAAGTTTTTCTTTTCTTAAAAAAAAAAAAAAAAAAAATTTTTTTTTAATGCTTAATGAGGTAAAGTTGATTAGGCATGTCTGACTTCTGGCGGGGGTCGGGGGGAACATATTAAAGTTGGGTTAGGGAAACTGAGGTATGATAGTTCAGTGTAAAGGCTTTCCTAGGACCGGAGCTAAGTTAGGGTTTTTTGTGGAGTGTTTTTGTTGTACAGTACTAGAGATTGAATGCAGGTTCATAAACATGCTAGGCAAATATCTACCACTGAGCTATAGGCCCAGCTTGCCAACTTTCCTTTATGTGTATTTTTTACTTTGAGATAGGGTCTCAATAAACTTGCCAGGCCTGCCTTGCACTCACCCTGTAGCCCAAACAAGCCTTGAACTTGTGATCTTTCTTCCTCGGCCTCCAGAGTAGCTGAAATTATAGGCCTGTACCACCAGGCCCGGTTTGCAATGAGGGTTTTTTTTTTTTTTTTTTTTTTACAGTCTTTCTCTCAGGAAGCTTTGCCAGACACAGAGAGCATCTGCTACACAAAGTCTCCCAGCTGGCAGGGAGGTCCCCCTCTCCATAGGGTCCAAGCTTACTCTGTACCTAACAGCACCTTACTCATTGGTCCTTGCCTGGCCTCTAGGGTTATGCCACACACCTCCAGTCTGCGGCTTTCTTGAGGGAAATGGACTCTCTAGTCCTTCAAACCTTAGCCCAAAGTTTATGCTAAGAGACAGTAATAGGACTGACAGATGTTAGAAGAACTCCTGGGAAAGGGCCAGCATGTGGGGCGGGGATCAGTCCGTTTGGCCTGGGAACAATGAGAAGAGGAACCTGGAGGAGCTTATCAGGCAAAGCCAGATGAGTATGCATCCCTCCACATATGGGACTTTAGACTCTAAGAAGACAACCTTCTGAACAGATGAGAGTCCCCATTATCCAAGGTTCCTCTTTCTGCTTTCAATGGCCACAATCTAGTATGTGGTAGCAAGATATTTTGAAAAAGAGCATAAGATTGTATTTTATATGACTTTAATATAACTATGTACTGTTATGACTGCTTTATTAGTATATTATTATCACTATAATATTATTAGCATCACTGTAAATCTCATATTGAATTCTAATTTATACATTATGTATAGGGGCAAATATGGAGTTTCAGGTAGACACTGGAAGTCCCAGTAAACATCTCCAACAGATGAAATGGGAATAATGTACAGCATTTTTCAATTTGCTAAAGCAATTCTACATAATTATTTTCACCTACTAGTCAATAACCTTATAAAGCAGGTATTGTTATTGCCCCCACTTTAGATATAAGGAAATGAAGTTCGGATGTTAGAGAACAGGCCACATAGCTACCAAGGGGCAGAACCAGTACTAAAAACTCACATTTTCACATACCAATCTTATCGTTTGAAATGAATTCATCTCTCCAGGCTAAATTATCATTTATTTCCCAGGATACTAAAAGGACTTGAAGGTATCATTGCAGATCCAGTGGGGTTACTCTGGGAAACCAGCTAATGGAAAAATACCCCAAATCTGGAGGCATCCAACTCTTTTCTCAATAGTGTACTCTTTAAATCAGTGGAAAAAAATCTGGGGGGTGGGGTGGGTGGAGATGGGAGCAGGTCAGCTGAAGCAACAAAAAGCTGCTGAACACACGGTAAAAACAGATGTCGAGTTGGGTACAGTGGTACACATCAGTAACCCTAGCCACTCGGGAGGCTGAAGTAGGAGGCTTGTTCTAGCCTGAGCAACATCGTAGACACCTGGCTCAAAGAAAAAGAAAAGGCAAGGAGGAAAGGTAAAGGTCCTAGCAGTCAGAGTGAGAGAATGAGTTCTCAGTACAGGACTGCAAACCAAACTTCCTCCACTCCTGGTCAGGCCGCTAGGTCCACTGACCGCATGGAAGGCTCACACCATGACTTGAATTAGGCAGCCTCTAAAAGGTCTCTTAGAATGCCTTTGGGTCTTTGATAGGAAACTACTGGAGAGCTTTGCCACATTCACATCATCCCCATTCCAGCATCATCCGGGAACTTGTTAGAAACACGGAATCTCAGCCCCCACCACTAACATACCAATATAGCTGGGGAATTATTATGCACCTTAATATGTGAGGATTAATGGGCTAATTAATGGGTATTTTGATTGATTTGTGACCATGGGAATAGTCATAAAGTAAGAATTCATGTTTGCTGTCAAGCTCTAGAGAAATCTCTGGAGCCCACCCTTTCCTCTTCAGGATGTTCTTATTAAACAGGAGGATGGGTAAAAGAGTTCGCTGACTTTGGAGTCTGAAAGACCCAGAATTGAGTTTTATTTCTACCATTAATTAATTACCTGCCACGAGGAAGTTCCTTATTCTCTGTAAACAGGAGGGGGGTGATGTCTAGACCTCTGTAGGAAGAGGTGAGGAGCGAATATAGACATCCGCCCTCCACAGCAGGTGGAGGATGGCCTCGTGAAGTGCACCCTCATCCTGTGTTGTCACACGCTCTAGCTATGCATGCGTGCACTGCGTCAGGTGTCCCCCTGCACTGTGAGTTCCTCAGGACCTTCTGAAGGAAGGACTCGTATTTGCTTTCCCTCGAAGAGTACACAGTGTGACTCCACTTAACAATGAGCACGATGGTGACCGGTGTTCAATGCAGAGGCTGAAATGCAGGCTTACCCTGAATGGCCGGACCCCAAGCAAACAGGTAATACCAGCTCAAGTGCAGATCCACAATCGTTTCATCCCTGGGAACGTTCACAGGGCGCTTAAACCTGCAGGTGACACGATTGTTCTCAAAGACTCCTTCCTCATCTCTGGCAGGGTTTCTCTGAACCTCCTTTGCCCACTGTCCCACATTGTAGAAGTGCTGTATGCGGACCCTGCCATTGTCGTCATGGACGCAGGCCATGACGTCATCACCACCCTAGCAGAGAAAAAGGTTGAGAAGAAAGGAGGTAAAAACTTTTCACTTAGAAATATACATATATATCCCATAGCCTTTGTAATTAGAAATACCACGAAAATGATTTTAAATACCATTAAGACCCTTAAACCGGGCCAGTGGGATGGCTCAGCCAGCAAGGGCGAGGTGCTTGCCACCGAGCAGGACGACCTGAGTTCGATCTCTGGGAGCCACCTGGTAGAAGGAGAGAACCAGCTCCTGCAAGTTGTCCTCTGACCTCCACAAGTGCACCATGGCATGCACACCTCCCTCACAAACAAATAAACACACGAAAAATTTAAAAATCCTTTTTAAAAAAACGTCTTAAGCAAGTGAGCAAAGTCAGCATCACTATGACTGACATCTGGGGCCTTCCTGCTGGGATGAGTTGGAGGATGCATTTCTGCACAAAACCACATAAAGTAGCCTGATGAGCAGAGCCAGGCAAATCCATCTTGAAGCTCACTCTAACAAAACAAAACAGAACTTCAGTTATGAAAAACTTTCCAAAGTCATTAGCTAATCCATTCATTAATTGAAAAGGCTCAGAAGCGAAAATGTTATTTGAGAAAATGTTCTGGAACTAGGAAACGGTGGTTACTTCACAGCAGCGATTGTGATTGATGCCTCGGAATCATACACAAGAAAATGGCCAAAAGTGATACCATAATAAAAAGGCTATCAGTTGGTGTATCTGGCACAAGATATAGAGACAGAGAGATGGGGTAAGGGAGCGGAGTTTGAGGAACTATCTCTGTAGCTTATTGGGAGGTTTCATTTTGTGTTTTATTTTTTTTTTTAGAACAAGTTAAAAACATTAAAGATTGGTTGATTGTACTGTTTCGTGGAGGCTATAGGTGATGGAGGAGGCAGTGTCTGGAGCCTGTGAGGCATGCCATTTAGATAGGAACCCAAAGTTGCTGTTAAAAAAATATTAAATCTAGTTTGAAAACCATTCCATAAAAATTCAAGGTTATTAAAAAGGGAATCCACATTGCTCTTAGTATACATCGTCGAGTTTTTGCTTTTTAATTTAGTCCATGCTTCAGTGGAGAGAGGAGAGAGGAAAGGAGGGGCCTGTACTTTATAGATATTACATTTGAAAGGCTCCCTAGTCTGCCTCTGTTATCTGAGCCCTAAAACAACCTCCCTCCCTCCTTCCGTCCCTCCCTTCCTTCCTTATTTTCAGACACGGTTTCACTATGCAGTCTCACTATGGTCTTGAACTCATGTTCTTTTTCTTCTTCCTTTTCCTGTTTCTTCCTTTATTGGGACGCTCCTTTTTTTTTTTGTTTTTTTTTTTCTTTGATAGTTTTTTTTTGGTTTTTCGAGACAGGGTTTCTCTGTGTAGCTTTGCGCCTTTCCTGGAACTCACTTGGTAGCCCAGGCTGGCCTCGAACTCACAGAGATCCGCCTGTCTCTGCCTCCCAAGTGCTGGGATTAAAGGCGTGCGCCACCACTGCCCGGCTGGACACTCCTTTTTTGGGTTGATTCACAGGCCAGGGCCTGAGATCGGCCTGCAACATCCCTCAGCACAGCCCCACCCCCTGGCCACCAGAAGAATGACAGGCTGATCTCAGGAGCTGCTCCTTCTTAGGACCCCACAGCTGCTCCACACCACATGAAGAGAAAAATCAAAGTGAATCCATGACAGGGAGAGTAAGAGAAACCCCAGGGGCTCCTGTGCCGTCACTCCACATCCTGAGGTGGTAATAGTTAGGGACTTTAGGCTTTGCTTCCCAGGCATCCATGGAAAACTAGTCCTCCATCCTGTAAAGTGCGGGCAGCTTGTATGTCAGGGATGCTGGTACCTTGGCTTAGTTTCAGGGAGTTAGTCTGACTATTATCATGGTGTGTGTGTGTGTGTGTGTGTGTGTGTGTGTGTGTGTGTGTGTGTGTATGGTGCCACATGCATGCAGATACCAATGGAGGCCAGAAGGGGCATCAGATCCCTTGGAGCTAGAGTTAAAGGAGGTCATCAGCCACCTGACATGGGTGCTGGGAACCAAATTCAGGTCCTCTGGAAGAGCAGTAAGCAGTCTGAATTACTGAACAGTCTCTCCATCCCCAAGTGATGCTTTCAAAACACCACAGAATGAGCCCTCCTTACCCTGGCCACTGCAGGTGCCTTGGTCTGGGTCTCCCTCCCTCTTCTCTTCCCTTTATCACCCCCTGCTCATGCCTCAAAGTCAGCCAGATGAAGAGGTGTGGTTCTCAACCAACAGATCGTGACCCCCACAGGGATCACATATCAGATATTTACAATATGATTCATAGCAGTAGCAAAATTACAGTTATGAAGAAGCAATGAAATAATTTTATGGTTGGGGGTCCCCACAGCATGAGGAACTGTATTGAAGGGTCACAGCATTAGGAAGGTGGAGAACCACTGTTCTAAAAAATCAAGGCAGCACATGCAAAGGCCCTGGCTTAAGAAAGGCTGGCAGCTTGGGAAAAGGCCCCACATAGAATACAGCAGAGGTGACAAGAGTGACGGAGGTGACAATATGCCTCCAGCCTGGCCTACTGGTGCCCGTCCCTCTTCTTGCTACTGTTCTTTCTGAGGTACAGCTATTTTCTGGCCAATGGATACTGTGGAAGATGACGCTTGTTGGACTTTGTCCGTCACTCCCCAGTAACAGTAGTGGTGGTGGTATTCTAGTCAGATACGCACACCATCGCAGGGCCTCCCAGTAGGGAGGGTGCGCTTCTTAGCCATTTCATTCTGGGATTGGCTGTGTGACGTATTTGGGGCAATGGGATGTTGGTAGATGTGACCTGAACAGAGGTTTGGACTATACCTCTGGCTACAGTACCGTGATATAATAAGAAATCATATTTGGTCTCTGCCCCAGTTCCTGAAACTCATAGAAGTCTAATAGTGTGAAGACTGTTTTTTTGTATGCTTCTAACTAGTGGCTAGGGGACCCTAGATAGCTTCAGACTGGAGTTGGTCTCCTGAAGGAGGACCAAAGGTCATTAGAGGATTGAGAATTTCAGCTCCACCCCCCACCCCCACCCCCCGTGTCTAGGTTGAATTATCATTCATGAGCAATGATTAAACAATATATCTACATAATGAAGTCTTTATAAACCCTCCAAAGAGGGTGCTGGAGAGATGGCTCAGAGGTTAAGAGAACTTGCTGCTGTTGTAGAGGGCCTGGGTTTGGTTTCCACACTGGACAACTCACACACACACACACACACACACACACACACACACACACACACACAAGTTTTTAAAAATCTAAAAGAAGGGTCGGGGACATGTCACAGTTGGTCAACTTCTTGCCTTTCGATCATGACAACCTGAGTTTGGATTCCCGTAACCCATGTAAAAAGCCAGGTGTGGCTGAGCATGTCTGCAATCCCAGCAGTGATGAGACGGACACAGAGACAGGTGGATCCTTGAAGCTCACTGGCCAGCCGGCCTAGTCTACTTGCTGAAGCTCCAGGCCAGTGAGAGACCAGCTCAGATAAAAGGTGGAAGGTGTCTGAGCAAAGACACCCAAGGCTGTCCTTGACCGCCACACTCAAGTGAACATACATGCATGCTCACACTCACCCGTACATGTACAACTACATACAGAGAAAGAGAGACAAACACACACAGAGAGATACAGAGACACAGAGACACAGAGGCACACACAGAGAGAGAATTGGTATGATCTTCCTGACTGCTAATTACTGGGAGGAGCTTGGCGGGTGATACACGCTGAGTAGGCATGGAAGCTCCTCCCTCATTCCCCCACACCTTCTCCACGTATCTCTTGCATTTGGCTGTTCATTTACTTTGTTTGAACATCCCGTACTATAAACAGTTGCTGGAATTTGGATCTCATATGTCTCCCAAAGGCCTTTGTGTTAAAGGTTGCTCCCAGTCTATGGCACTATTGGAGAAGAGTGGGAAATGTGAGGGATGGGGCCTAATGGAAGGAAGTTAGACAGTTGGTGGTGTGCTTCTGCTGCAGATATTGGGATTCTGGTCCCGCCCCCCGCCCCCCCACAAGGTTAGAAGGTTTCCTCTCCCACAGACTACCTATCACAATCTACTATCTTAGTACAGATCCAAAGCAATGGGGTCATGCAACCATGGGTGGAAACTTCAGAAATCAGAGCCAGAAAAAAAACCTTGCTGTTGAATATCTGTTTTCCTGGTTTTGTTTTTGTTTGTTTGTTTTGCTTATTTATTCACTTGGTGGCAGTGTTGGGTGATGGAATCCAGGGCCATGTGCATGCTAAGCTAAGCAAGTTCTCCAACGCTGAGCTACATCTTCTGCCTTTAAAGCCTTTTGAAAATGAGTTAATAGTAATGTAAGGCTGATGAACACAATGGGCAAATGCAAGGGAAGTGTTTCCCTGAGATCTGGCAAATTAATGAAACTTGAGAGGAAGTCACAGGGACTCGGATGTATAGTCAGTTCGTCAGATCACAAACTGGCATCTACAATGGAGCAGTCTTGAACTAAACCCTTACTTTGTGACATTTGCCACTGTCTCCACATAAATTGTGTCAGAACCAATTGAGGTAGAGGACGCCTGGCTTGTGTCCATTGGAGACTTGCCTGGTGCATGCGTGCGTGCGTGCATGCGTGCGTGTGATGGGGTAGAGGAGAGAGAAATATCTGGTCACAGAAGTGTTCTGTATTGAGTCTGTGAGTATAAAGGAAAAGCATGCCGACTCTCTTACAATGGTCCTTCACTGCAGCCTCTGCTATGAAGAGAAAACAATGGTCCTTCACTGCTGCTCTGCTATGAAGAGAGCAGGCCTTGGTAGCTGCCCCTTCCAGACTAAAGCACACACAGGAAATCAAACTCAACCCATGGACTACAGTCAAACCCAGCTGAGCCCACAGGAAACAAGCTGAACCCCAGCCAATCCACACACATATGAGCAGGAGATATATAACAGTTGGCACAGGATATGTAGTGTGCAAAATAATGTGGACAGAGCTGATCACTACATGTAGCACAAAACACTCTATATTCTAATAACAAATCTTTCCACTAAAGCTTGCTTGAATTAAAAAAAAATTTACTTACTTTTATTTACGTGTACATTTATATGTGTGTGCCTGCATAAGTTTATACGGCATATGCACTATGTGCATTGTGTGCAGGTGCCCACAGAGGCCAGAGGGTATCCGATCTCCTGGAACTGGAGTTACAAGCGGTTGTGAGCTGTTTGATGTGGGTGCTGGGAACCGAACCCCAGTCCTCTGTAAGAGCAGTGTGTGCTCTTACCTACTGAATCATCTTTCCAGCCTCTGAATTTTTTTTTTAAAGATTTATTTATTTATTATGTATACAATGTTCTGCCTACACATATGTCTGCAGGCCAGAAGAGGGCGCCAGATCTCATTACAGATGGTTGTGAGCCACCATGTGGGTGCTGGGAATTGAACTCAGGACCTCTGGAAGAACAGCCAGTGCTCTTAACCGCTGAGCCATCTCTCCAGCCCCTGAATTTTTTTTAAACATGCAATTAGAGAGCTGTGGCTAACACAATGCTTCTACTTCTTTGATTAATTCATTTCTTCCAAATTCTAAAGACGAACAACAAAGCAAAGAGAAAAAGCAGCTTCTATCATTGTGTCTTACCATCTTCTTGTCTGAAGAGAATCCAACTGCTACCCAACCGTCCGTGTCTGCACTCAGCTCAAACTCCACATCAGCCCCTATCATCCGGTAGCTAAGGAAGTAGTCACAGGTCTCCGCATTACAGCCTGGCTTGCCGTATCTGGAGGATAGGCCAAAAGAGACATGACTGCTTATATGTAGTTCAAATAAGAAAAGAGAACACCTACTGTGCAACCCAAGGTGCTGAGCAATGCTATTAACTACATTCGATTGTTGCTTTCCAGGACCTGAGAAACACGGGTTCCTCGGGAGGGACCATGGATAGGAACTGCTCCACTTTACATGTAAACTGGAGTCCAGAGAAGGGAAGGAGCTCAATCAAGATTGATAACATAGTCAGTGCCTACAACAGGCCTTCAACTGGGTCTCTTCTTCAAGTTAGAAATTTGCCCAGTTTTTCTTAATTAAAATGTATACCACTATTTTTCCTTATAAGTTTTCATAGTTAAAATATCATAGGTTTAGAAATAAAAACAGAAATCCTGAAAGTCACAGCATTTGTGTGATGATAAATGGTGCAACTTTCCTGGAAGCAATTTTCCGCAGTGGTGCAGTGGTGTGTCTGATTAAACCAACAGGGTCTTTTGAGTTGAGTGTATCCTTATGATTGACACAGAGTGATGGCCCAACTCCTGAAATTTAATCTCTTGGTCTTCTGCAAAAGTCACACTTGTACAAATGCACCAGGTGAAAACCTCATCCAGTATCCGCTGAACACAAGTATGTGATTTATTTATAAAATTTACTTGGTGTTAATACAATCACAAAGGCAGACGCAAAAACATAACAGTATAAGGTCTTTGTCTAGATGGGAAGATTATGCACACCTTCATCTTTTTAAAGAGCACCTCCAAGAAGAAAACAGAAATCTCAAATCTCTTACAGAGGAACAAGTGAGATAGCTCAGTAGATAAGAACACCTGCCACCAAGCATGGTGACCTGAGTTTGCTCCCTGGAACTCACATGCTAAAAGAGAAAAGACTCCATCCAGCAAGTTGTCTTTCGACCTCACGCATGGCATAAGTGTGTACACTTACCTGTGCATATGCATACACATACAGGCATGCACACAAAATAAAGAAAAACGTAACAAAAAACCCTTACAAATGACTTATTGGATCCTTTAGTAATCGGAAACTCCTATTGAAGGAACGTGTTATTCTGCCAGTGTCAGGATGGTGCTCAGTGCTGCAGTGGGGTGCATCTCTCTGGTAAAGCATGTTTGTGATGCACACGACCCTAGGCATGAGAGAGAGAGAGTGGGAAAGGAAGGGGAGGAAGAGGAAGGGGAAGAACAAGAGAGGCACAAGAAGGGAACTCTATCAGTGGGTGAGAGGGTAAAAGCATAGACGGCAGGTGTCTGTAAGAAGGAGCCCCAGGGTGCTGAAGTGTGATGCGGAAGGAGACAAGGTCATGCTCATGTGTTAGCAGGGATACCCCGCCCGGCTGGCAGGGAAGAGCTCTATGGCGAAGGCAACCTGCACTGGGATGGAACAAATGAAGGGATGCGGGAGGGTAAAAAGAGCAGAGAAGTGTGAAAGATAAGCCACTGGAGGCCAGCAGGCTATCAAAATCCTTTCTTTTCTCAATATATCTCATCGCCACCAGAATTTAACAGTGCTGACCATTTTGCTCAATGATAACAGTATTGGAATTTTGAAAAAGTCTTTAAAAAAGACTTGTAAGCCAATCAGGCTTGAGGCCCCTGTAGTCGATGCTTGGCTCCTTAAACTTTGAGCTCTGAACAGTCACTAGAATCAGCACCTTTAGTGGCAGGTTCATCAAAACCTCTATGTGGTGGAAAGCGCTAAGTTTCTACACTAGCGCTTTCCACCAAGCCAATTCGCATTCATTCCTTCTCATTTTCTCCCTCACTCTGTCTCCGACTCTCCCTCCATCTGGCTTCTTTTCTTTGACACAGGCTTTTTCACTAAGTACTCCAGGTTGGCCTGAAACTTGTGAGCCTCTTGAGGCAGCCATCTGAGTGGGAGATTACAGACATCTGCCATCATGTTAGTCTGGAACCCATCACGTCTTGATGGAATGCTACCAATAATCATATAGGGACTTACTCAAACTAAGAAGCTAGAATAACCAATGTTAGCATCAGGCAGAATCTACAAGTCATGACTATTTATTTGAAAAGGAATTGTTGGGGCTGGGACTGTAGGTCAGGTGGTAGCATGCTTACCCAGTATGCACAAAGCCCCGGGTTCAGTCCTTAGCACCACAGAAACTAGGCACACCTGTGATCCAAGAACTTGGGATGTGAATGCAGGAGTCAGAAATTCAGGGTTAACCTTGTTTGCATAATAAATTTAAGGCCAGTTAGGGCTATAGGAGAACCTGCTTGTCTTGGTTATATTTTGTCACTTTGACACAAGCTGGAGTGATCTGGGAAGAGAAACCTCAACTGAAACAATGCCTCCATCAGATTGCCTAGGCAAGTAAGTAGGGCATTTTCTTGACTAACGACTGATGTGGGAGAGTGCGGATCACTCTGGATGGTACCAGCCCTGGGCAGGTGTCCTGGGCGGTATAAGAAAGCAGGCTGAGCAAGCCATGAAAGCAAGCCAGGGAACAGCATTCCTCCACGGCCTCTGCTTCAGTTCCTGCCTCCAGGTTCCTGCTTGCTTGAGTTCCTGCCCTGGCTTCGCTCAATGGTAGACTGTGATATAAACCTTTTTGGTTATGTCTTTATCACAGCGATAAGAAGGAAATGCCCAAACTAAACGTTAGCCTAGCATGGTGGTGCACACTTGTAATGCCAGCATTATGGAGGAATTGGGAGAAGAGGATCCAAAACTAAAGGCTGGCAAGACCCTGTATCAACAAACAAACCAACCCCCGAACACTGGGGTTTTTTTTTGTCTGAGTTCTCCATAACTTTGCGGAGGTTCCAAAGGGGGACAGACCCAGGTGCCCACATAGCAATGCATGTAGGTTTAAATACCACCAGGAGAAGTCGGTACATTTCTGAGCCTTAATTATCCGACTCGAAGCTGCACCTACCTAAAGCATCCTTTAGTTCTTCCGCAGTCTTCCACTTTGATTTTGGCGAATGGGTCCACAGGAGGAGCAGTGGGGAAAGGGTAGCCTGGGCAGTGAAAATAAATAGGGGTCGTAAAAACCCAGTAACAATTTTTACAGTGAGGTTTCCCAAAAATGCATTGACTATTTTCTATCATCATCATTAGCAACGTTTAGGGACTTAACAAAGGTCTCTGATGAGGTCAGAAGCTCCCCGTCCTGAGGGAGTCCACACCTTAGGTGGGATCTGGGAATGAGTGTGTTCTCATTTCATTTTCAAGCAAGCCACCAGGGACCCTGAGTGGGACCTCATTCTACATAACCACTGGCTCATCACTGTCCCCCTACGAGTTAGAAAATCTCAACTTTAACACAGTGCACACGCTCTGGAAGGAAGAGGGTTGACAAGGGCCCAGCTTTTAACTTGGCACTAGGGTGATTCCACTCACATATAGAATGGAGGTTCCCATTTCATCTCTCTGGACTGCCACTTACCCATGTGCTAAGTCCTTCCCACACAAAGCTTCTAACATTGTCCATCTGAGATTACTTACACCACAATGCATTTAGGGAACCCTAGAGAGGAAGGCCGTGGAGACCTCCAGCTTACAGGGGAAACCATTTTCACCTAGGCTGATTACTCCATGTATGTGGGAGCCATACATGCCTCATCCTGTGTTCTCTGCCCCGCATGATGTTTGGCACTGAACACTGAGTAAATGACAATCAGTGACGAAGTGCAAGCTTCCACAGATAAGCCTAGATCATGTAAACCATGTCTTTTTTATTTGTAGTGCTTTTGTTCAGTGAAGATTTATTTAGTTATATTAGCGTTATACTTTTCACAAATGTCTCCAGGCTATGCTCTCCTGGCACAAATCTGTCCGGCTCTACTACCACAGAGTTTGAGAACTGGATCAAACAACAGCCCTCTTTTATCACCTAAGTAACTGGGTCAAACGCTTTGGTTCTAGTTATATCCAATTTTATGCTGAAACCTACACTATTTTCACTACTGTTGACAGCATCCTGCCTTGGACAAGCTTGTTTTTCTCTGTATTTATTGAGCAGCTTATCAGTGCTACAGATTATAGTAAGTGTCTTCACTTGTGCCCTTACTATTACTTGTCACGGAAGTTCCAAGGCTATTTTTTCCCCAGAATATCCATCCAGGAATGCAATGACTATTTTCTTATATGTCATTAAGATTCTGGAGGTGACAATCTCTTCAATCTTACTTCTGACTCAAATTCTGCATCTTCTTCCTTTGGTATCTCTCTGTGTATGTTCATGTATGTACATGCATGTGTGTATATGCACATACGTGTGTGCACATGTGCATAAGTGTGTGTGTGTGTGTGTGTGTGTGTGTGTGTGTGTGTGTGTGTGTATAGAATTAAACTCAGGACTTCCCAAAAGCTGGGAAACACTATCACTGAGCATCATCCCCAGACTCCCTCTTCCACTTTTCAATCACAGAGTCCTTAGTCATTGCCGGCATTAGGAGTAATATTGACTTATGATAGATTTCCAGTTCAATAAATACCAGTTGTCATTATTATCCCTGGGTCATCATGGCTACTAAAATGTTATAAAATTAATGGAGAACTAATAAGCATTGGGCAGCATTTTTTTAAAAAGGAAAATGGGTTTCTAGACAGCAAATAAAAAGCAAGTTTTAGAACAGAGCTTATATAAATGTTCTGAGCAAGTTCATTAGGTTGGCAAATGCCTCACTAACACTGATTTTTCTGTCATTTTGTATGTTCTAAAATAAAACCAAATAAGAACTTCTGTTCTGTGAGCTGTGCTTACACATCCAGTTAACACCCCCCACACCCAGTTTTGTGGATTGAATTAACTGTTTTGGCATACATTTTACCACTGAGTTATACCACTAGACTGTAGGCACTATTTATTTATTTATTTATTTATTTATTTATTTATTTATTTATTTATTTATTTATTACTTTGTAAGCTGTCGAAGAAAAAAAAAAAGACAATTTGGGCTTTGTTCCTGGTTCCTGGAAAAGACACCTAGAGCAACAGTTCTCAACCTGCAGGTCACAGCCCCTTTGGGGGTCAAATGACCCTTTCACAGAGGTCACCTAAGACCATCAGAAAAGACAGATCTTTACATTATGATTCATAACAGTAGCAGAATTACAGTTATGAAGTAGCAATGAAAATAATGTTATGGTTGGGGGTCACCCCAGCATGAGGAACTGTGTTAAGGTGTCCCAGCATTAGGAAGGCTGAGAACCACTGCTCTAGAATCTTGTCTTATTGTAGTAGGTGTGTCTTTACTCAATAGGAGCCCCTTAGAGAACATGAGTTTGTGCTAAGAGATAAGATGCATATAAATACATTTGCTTAAATAAAACCCTCCCAGACTGGGACATGTAAACCGTCGCCTGATGTGCCTTGAATTTGATGTCCCTACAGGCTCTTTTAGCTGTTGTTGTTGTTGTTGTTGAACACTTGGTCCCTGCTGGTGGTACTGCTTTTGGAGGCTGTGGAACCTTTAAGGAAGCGAGGCCTAGCTGGCAGAAGGAGGTCACCAGGAACAGGCCTTTGAAGAATCCTCCTTCCTCTCTTTCTGGGTTCACCGTGATATGAACCGTCTCTGCCACTCACTTCTGATGCCCTGAGTTGAGCTGGCCTACCATGTCTACTCCCTCATGACAGGTTGAAACCATAGGGTTAATACATCTTCCCACCCTTAAGCTGTTTCTGGTAGATATAATGGTCACAGAAAAGTAAATGACACACCTCTACATGCTTGCTTTCTCCAACTGTGAAAACATGAACGTCTTTACCCATGTTTCCTGAGGGGTTTTATCTAGGACATTTTTATTGTGTAACCCAGGAGAAGCATGGCCAGACTGCCTCTCTAACTCTGCAAAGTTTGAGCAGATTACTATTCTGAACAATGACAGTTTGCAGTCCCCTGGGCACCACATGATTGACTGCCCCAGTTTCTCCTCATCCCAGCTCAACATGATATCATTATTATTTTCATTTGGATTTCCCTAAGCACTGATAGACACAAATGTTTCTTCATATCTGTATTAAGCACTTGGGTTCCTGCCTCTGTGATGTCTATTTCTGTAACCTTTGCTTCCTTTATCATTTGGAATCCAAATTTTTCATAGAAGGTTGTATACATTTCATAAAATTATAGGTTCCCTATGTTGCTATTTTTTCCTACCACCCTTCCACCAATTTTGTTTTTCTATGTGTTTGTTTGTTTTCTATGATGCTCTTTTTTTTAGACCCAATATTTAATTGTGATGAGATTAAACTAAGTATTTCTCTTCTTTTTGGTTTTTGCTTTTTTCTCTCTCCACCCCACCCCCAATCTTCATTTTGTTTTTGTTTTTGTTTCTTGAGACAGGGTTTCCCTGTGTAGCCCTGGCTGTCCTGGAACTCACTCTGTAGACCAGGCTGGCCTTGAACCCACAGAGATCCACCTGCCTCCACCTGCTGAGATTAAAGGCTTGTGCTTTTCAGGGTCTTAAGGGATCATTTTCTATCACATCAGCATGAGACATTTCTCTCATTCTCACTTACTAATGCTGTAGTTCTCTATCAATATCACAGTGAGAGCTTTGATCCACTGGGAATTTACTCATTATCTAATGTGAGGTAAGAAATCAATTGTATTTTTCTACTCATATTGATTTGTTTGGGTTTCTTTTTGCTTTATTTTCCAAGACAGAGTCTCACTATGTGTCCCTAGCTGACCTGAAACTCCCTATGCAGACCCATCTAGCTTGAAACTAACTCAGAGAGATCCACCTGCTTCTACCTTCAGAGTGCTGAGATCAAAGGCATGTGCTGTCATGTCCAGCTCTACTGAAGTTGAGTCCATTTTTTTCTCAACATATTTGTGAAACAACTCATGCTTTCTCTAGTAATTTATGGTAACTCCTTTCCAAGCCATCAGTTCTTTCATGAAACTGGTCTATTCTAGATTTTCTGTTTTGTTTTGTTTTTTGATTGTTGTAAGCTAGGACCATGTTGTTTTAATTATTTCACTTTGTAATGTATCTTGATTACCTAGCAAGGAAAAACTATCCCACCAGTTTGTGGGACTTGATTCTTCCATACAAAGTATAGAAGTCATGTGTGAAGTTCCCTTTCAGAATTGTACCAGACTTCTGTCTGGAACTGTCTTGCATTTGAGATGAATTGTGAGTGGATGGAGAACTGGAATACTCATAATATCAGGTTATTCTTTCCAAGATCATGGTTTATCTGTTTATTCACATTCTTTATATCCCTTAATAGTTCAATTTGTTTCTCTCTATAGATAAAATCAGACATTGCAGAGCTCTGTGTACTTTGAATTGTTATCTTGTTTTCTTTTGCATTCTCTAGCTCACTGTTGCTGGTGAGGAAGGGCTTTGGGTTCTTACGCTATCTTCTAAAAGCTTTCCTAAAAAGTCCAAATAAGCAACAAAATGACAAAGGCCATGTAATGTACCATCCTCTGTACATCAAATGTCCACAACAGACGAATATTGAGACTGAAGGCTTCACGGTTGCCAAGAGCTGAGACAAAGGAAACATGAAACATCTGCGTGGTGTTGGCTCTGGGAAAACATGACTTCTTTTCAGGGTGATCAAAGTGTCCTAAATATGACTGTGGTAGAGCTGCATAAGCCCTGTGGACATACTTTAGAACTATGTCTTAGCATGCCTCAAATAGGTGCATGAACAAACACATGCCACCGTGCACCTATGGAAGTCAGAGGACAACTTCTGGGAGTCAGTTCTTGGGTTGTCAACTCAGTGGCAAGTGCCTTTACCTGGTGTGACATCTCACCAGCCCTAATGCCAATATTTTGACATACAATGTTTTGATGGTTCAATTGAAGGCTTATGGTTTCTTCTTTAGCTCTTTGGTCAATATTCTTTTTAATTGGTATTATCACCCATGATCCTTTTCTTTCTTTCTTTTTCTTTCTTTTTTAAGGGCTGGGGATCAAATGGAGAGCTTTGGGTGGCAGGTGAACACTTTGCCACTGATTGATATTCCCAGTAACCCCTTTCTGTGCTTTTGCTAACTTCAAATTTCATCTCACCATAGTCAGAAGACATCTATGCATATGATAGAGGTTCTTTGTAATTCAACAACTTGCTGTAATCTAATTCATAGCAAATTTTAGAGGATCTTGCTGGGTGTTCAAAAAGAGTATGGTTCTGTGTTTATATACTCATTTGTCTAATACTATTTATATAAGTCAAACAATATTATCTTTTATTGTTAAAAATTTGATTTTTTAATGTTAAGGGTAGTGTGCTGATTTTAAAAGATTTTGTTTTGACATTTATCTACATATTTAATTTATTGATAATTAACATAGAATAGATTACTGTTTCATGTATTTGGAAGCACCATGCATGTGTTTATTATAGATATATGTGTATACATTATATATATATAATACACATATGTATCAATAGTTATTTTTGAAGTACTGAGTAATGAACCCAGAGCATCATTCACACTGAGTAAGCACTCTACCGAGCCACATCCACAGCCCCGGAAACTTACTTGTTCCTAATTTATTGTTTCTTTTATCAGTGTATGACAATATTTGTCCTTCACATTCCATCTTCAATTATATTCTGTCAAATTTTGTTATTACCTCAATTTCCTTAAAATTCACCTTTGCCTAAAACAACATTTTTTTATTTCTTCCAATATATTGGTATAGTCAATATATATTTACGTACATGATGGAAATTCAGCTGTATGTCTCTTTCTCTCTTGTCTCTCTGGCACACTAATAAACTTACACTGTCACATCAAATGAGCAGGGATTATTTCCTCTTTTCCTGTCCCCTGAATTATGCTCTGGTGAGATGGTTCAGTGCGTAAAGGAGCTTTTTTGTATAACCTGAGTTTGATCCTTGTAACCCATGTCAAGGTGGGAAGAGGAAAATGACTCCATAGATTGTCTCCTGACCTCCACACACGCACCATGGCGCTCATATTCGCAAACACACCCCAGTCATGCACACACACAAACACTATCATGATCCATTTAAAAAATTAACCTTCTGTAAATATGAAGTAAAGGTGTTCTGTCCCCATGCATGTCTGTATATCATGTGCATGCTGAGCCCGTGGAAGCCAGACGAGGGTGTTTGATCCCCTGGGTCTGGAGTTACAGTGAGTTGTGAGCCACCCTGTGGGTGCTGGGAATTGAACACAGGCTCGCTGGAAGAGCAGCCAATGCTCTTAATAGCTGAGCCGCCTCTCCAGCCCCACACATTTTAAATGTGTGTATATTTAGAGTGAACACTGCCTCTCACTGAGTCCGGAGCTTCTTAGTGGGAAGATTTGTTTTCAGTTGACTTGATTTCTTTTTTCTTTCTTCTTTTTTTCTTATGTGGTGTGTGTTGTGCATGTGTGTGTGAATGCATGTTCACATGTCTGCAGGCACACATGTAAGTACACAACTGTGTGTGTGGAGGCCAGACGCCAACATCATGTGTCCCCCTGGATTGTCTCTTATGTATCCAGGCAGGCTCTCTCACTGAACACAGGCTGTCGAGCCAACTTGTTCCAGGGATTCTGGGAAAGCATTTTACCTGCTAAGTCACTCCCATCCACCCACACCCACACCCACCACACCCTACCCAGCCCATTTGACTCAGTTTCTTTTATTCAGGCTTTTTAATTCTTCAGTCAGGTTTTTTTTTTCTTTGTTTGGAGAAAGTCTAACTTCAAATTTGCAATCCTCCTGCCTCAGCCTCCCAAGTACTGGAGAAACCAACTTCTTATTAACTGGTTTTATCTGCTTCCATTGTTATTGTACCCTGACCTACCATGGACATTGCCATCTTAAAGTGTACAAATCAGTGCTTTTTACACCTCCACGAGGTTGTGTGACCCTCACTATTATCTAATCCTAGGAAGTTTCCATAGTTCCAGGAAGCAGCCCAGCGCCAGTCAGCAGTCACTTCCTTCAGCCCATGGCATCCTTTAGGTTCTGCTCCTGTGGACTTGCCTGGTCTGTGTATTTCCGGTCAAGGGAATCAGGTGGCCTTTGGTGTCTCGTTCCTTTCATTTAGCATAATGTTTTCAAGGGTCATCTACCATGCAGCATGCATTAAAGCTTTATTCCTTTTGATGGCAGAATACCATCCCCATTGTATGGCCAGACCATATTGTTTATCTGTCCATCAGCTGGTAGGCTTTGGGGTTGTTCCCACTTTGGAACTATTATGAGCCATGCAGCTGTGTAGAAGGTTTTGTATGGATGTGTTTTCAACTCTCTTAGAACACAATTGCTACATTATATTGTAACTCTACATTTTACTTTTTGAGGAGCTGCCAAGTCATTTTCCAAGGAGATGTAACATTTTACATCCTCATTAACAATGCACAACATTAACTTCTCCACTTGCTATTTTCATATATATATGAAATGATATGGCTGGAGAGAGGAAGGAATACAAGGTGGGAGGAGACAGGAACTCAGTCCCTTTCTGGCCAAGGATTCGGTAGAGGTAAGAACTCTCTAGTGGCTGGCTGCTCTGCTTCTCTAATCATTCAGCTTTCACCCCAATATCAGGCTCTGGGTTTATATTATTAACACCAACTAGAATTCATGCTACAATGTACCTCTTCGCCTTCCCTGCATTCTGTCTCCCTGTGTATACTGACCAGTCTTCCTCAATCTTGAGATATATGGATTGAACCACCCAGATATGGCTCACTTGTCTCTTTAATTAGCTATGTCCATTTCCTCATTTACATCAGTTTGCTTGCTTACCTTATTTCCTTTCTCCCACTTTTGATGCAATTTTTCTCCAAAACAAAAACCTAAATCAGGTGCTGGGGAAAGGTCCCAGTCAGTAAAAGTACTTGCCACACGGGCATGAGGACCTGAGTTTGATCCCCAGCACCCATGTTATAAAGCTAGGTATGGTGATGTATGCTTGTAATCCCAGCATCAGGAAGATGTGGACAGGTTAGATCCTGTAGCTTGCTGGCTACCCAGACTAGCCTAATTGGATGGTCCCACATCCCCGTGAGAAAGTTTGTCTTAAAAAACCATGGTGGGGCTGGGAAGATGGCTCAGCAAGTAAAAGCAATCGCTGTGCATGTATGAGAACCTGAGTTCAAATCCCCAGCACCCATGTGAAAAGTCAGGTATGGCTCTACATGCTTGTAACCCAGCAATGCGGCTTGGGGCAGGGTACAGGAGGCTCACTCGAGTTTACTGGCTACCAGCCTAGCTCTCCATCCAGTTAGAGACTATTCCTCAAGGGAACAAGGCAGAGAATGATAAGGACTAACACCTACTGTCTGCTTGTGGCCTCTGCATATATAAACCGCCCCCAGACACCCACACACAAAGCAAAATTAAAATATAAGGTGGATGCCACCTGAGGAACAACACCCAAGGCTGACCTCTGGTCATGGCATGGGCATGCATATACACATACATAAATCCATACATGAATATATATATGTATATATATATAAAACCTAAATGAATAACATTACATTGGAGTTTTAAAAAAATCGCAAAAATTCTCCTCCTTCCTTCTCACATGGACTCAATCTTTCCAGTAACTTTGTTTTAGAGACTAATTATAGTAACTTTTTTCTTCTCTTAATTTCTATTTTATCATTTCTATCTATCAAGACAATCCTGTATGGAGTTGGTTTTCTCATTTTTATTTGTTTGTTTGTATGTTTGTGTGTTTGTTTTTGCCGTGTTGGAGGCTGAACCCTCAGTCACACCCATACTGAGCAAGCTCCCTGTCACAGCGCTCCTCCTCCGGCCACTCCGGTTGTTGTCTGAGGTTCAGTGGCTTCCAGTCTCATCTAATCTGTGGACTGTGGGTCCTTCTTCTGCATTCCCGTGAGCCCATTTCGCGACACTCTCCTGAGTGGTTAACAGCTTTTGCTTTGCTATTTATTAACTGCTTCTAATTAACTGGTTGGATCAGAGCATTTCAGGTATTCATTTAGCCCTTGATTCCATGAAGTTTAAACCACAGATTGGCTGCTCATCCCATTCAGCTTCACCTCTGAGAACCACAGCATCAGCCTCTTTCTGAGGCTTCCTCAACTGTCCCTTCTACTGATCAGTCATAAAATGGAGAGGTGTTGAGAGAGAGAAGAGCAGATTGTCAAGTCCTACACCAGGGCAAAAGGAGATTTCACAGTAGCACGTTGTCCCTTCAGAACCTGCAGCTTCTAACTAACTTTGAAATCCTCATCTCAAGTGCCTTCACAAAAACCTTCATTCCTTCCTGTCCAAGTCCGTTCCTAGCGCTTGCAAACACGGACCTTCACTTAGGCAGGCTGGACACCTTGCACCACCTTCGCCACAGAGTCCACCCACAGAGCCAACAGTTCCCTGCTCCTTTCTAGCTGTGTGAGTTTAGCAAAAAAAAAAAAAAAAAAAAGGAGTCATTTCCCTTAACTCTTCAAATGTGGGAAACGGTAGCATCTACCTCACAGGAGCACTACACAGGTGAAAATTAATGTAGGTAAAAGTATCCTGGAAAGTTGTTTGACACACAGTGGGGACTTACAAAAGACAGTGAGGGCTGGGGAGATAATGCCATCCGTGAAGTGCTTGCCACATAAGCATGAGGACTTGAGTTGGATCCCCAGAACTCACATGAAAAATCAGGGCTTGCTGGCAATATGTGTCTATAACCCCGTGCTGAGGAGGCAGGGGCAGGCAGATCCCTGAGCTTCAGGGATGGATGAGCTCCAGGCCAGTGAAAGACCCTGTCTCAAAAATAAAAAAAATAATAATAAATAAATGAAAAGGAGGATGATGTCTGAGGAACAACACCCAAAGTTGTCCTGAACAACACGCACGGTTGTTCTAGGGTCTCTGCACACATGAATATGAATATGAAAACACACACACACACACACACACACACACACACAAATAAATAAACAAGCAGTTGAATGGGAGCGCCAACAATTGTTCTTGGCAGAGTTCATTCACCGAGGACACAGAGGAGAATTAGACATGTATTGGTGGCCTTAAAGAACTTCCAGACTCACAGAGAGAGAAGCTACATATTTACACACAGCACCTGACTGACCCGAGAAGGACACAGGCTGAGGAAAGATGGCCTACCCATGCTTCCGTCCTTTTCCCTGCCTCCAACCCAGCTCCTCGCACAACAGGAAAATCTGGTCTCAGTGGTGAGCTGCCCATTCACATGTTTGCCAATGGTAACATCATGATGCTTTAAAGACAGGCGGTCATGAGTGGCTCTCTTCCTTATTGGTCAAAGGGAAGGCAGCTCCTTCCATCCTCAGACGCAGGATCCTTGGTCCTGGGCAGCTGACAGCAGAGGGGAACACAGGGCTGCACCGAAGGTCTAACACTGAAGCAACACTCTCTTCTTGTTGCTCTTCTCCCTCAAAGGAGCCCCAGAAGAGAGTAGTTATCTGTAACCCAGTGGTTTATTCCTGTTGTTGGCAACATGTATATTCTGGACTGGGAACCTACTTCTGAGAGTGACTGTAAAGTTTTCCTTGGTAGCTACTGTCCACCTGATGTTGGCCTTCATAAAACCAGGTTATGCAACTGGCAGTTCATTCTCTCCATGTATGCAAATGGACACGGAGAATCTGGCTTGTTCTTCATTAGTTAAATGAGACGACAGGTGCTCACATGCCACCTTTAAGTCATTTAGCGGTATAGGCTGGTTATGTACAGAATAAATATACACTACATGTGTTCAGAAAAATATGCTTAGGAATATTTATCCTTTCCCAGAGTGACAGATTCTGTTTTGCTTGTTGTTTCTCCACCATTTGCCCCCTCTTCCCGGGTCCAGGGCTGCCTGGCCTCCCTTGCAGCTAGGTCACTAATTATGCTTGTAATTGCCAAAGACTATGAGAAGCAGCGATTTACACAAGCAGCCAAAAAGATAAGTACTTATCCTAAACTTTTCTTTTTCTTTACCTCAATTTTATTTGTGTGTGTGTGTGTGTGTGTGTGTGTAGACATGTGTGTGTGCACGCATGTGTGCATGTGTATATGGATAGGCATATGCCACACTGTGCAGGTGGAGGTCAGGAGACAACCTCAGGTGCCAGTCCTCTACTTCCACCTTGAGACTGGGTCTCTTGTTTGCTGTTGCGTATCAGTTGGCCCACAAGCTACCAAGGATTAGATTGACTCCACTTCCCATCTCTCCATAGGAACACTGGGATAACGGACCGATGAGCTACTGCACCTAGCGTCACATGGGTCCTGATGTTCTGAACTTAGGCACCTCACATTTGTGCCGCAAGCCCTTTATCCACCGAGCCATCTCTCCAGCACTCTTCCCTCAATCTTGAACAAAGACAAAAAAAAAAAAAAGCTACCAATCTTCTATTTCATAGATGAGGACAAGGTCTTAAAGGACAGTGGAACAACAAGATGGAAGGGACATAGGTCCCCAAGTGACAACTTGGAATAGAGCTGCCTCACCAACCCCTGAACAGCCAGACTCTAGGCCACTAAATGTGTGTGGGGGAGGGAGGGGTTTCAACAGTCTCTATCTAATAAATATTTTCCCCCAATCCATTCTCTCCACCTTCCTTAGTATAATAATTATATTTTTGAAGTGGATATAGTATGTCTTTTTTAGCTAAAAAGGTTACCCTTCCCAGACTCCTTTACAGCTATGTGTGACCACATGACTAAGGAACTAAGATTGGTAGGGGGAACTTCTCTCTGAATAGTGTCCTTAGTAAGTAGGCAGTCAGCATTTTCAACCCATGTTGTCTTTCTCACCATCTGGAAGGTGAAGGTAATGAGTAGGGTTCGAGCATCTACTTGGGATCATTAAGTCACAAGCTAAGAATTACTCCCGAGTAGAAGATCCAGCCCCAGAGTCCCGGAAGACCAGAGACTTTTCATGCCAATTCTGGATTGTGGGTTTCTAGATTTCCTTATATGACTGAGAGAATTCTATCTTATCGAAGATATTAACATTCGCATGCTGCATATAGCTGAACCTCATCCTAATTAAGAGATACACCCACGAACAGATATCCTCGTTTCAACCCCCAGCTTGATTCTTGGCTCCTCTTTGCAGAAGTAAAGGAAAATAACTCTCCCCAAAGCTGCGGAAGAGACCAGTTTCCAATCCTTTTAACAGAATAGATTTGCCTTTTGTACTCTTTGAAACAGCTCTTCAGGGAAGCTGGCTAAGAAACTCCAGTCTCTGGGCCCAGATGGTCCTCAACAATGGTATCTCACACCAGGAGACTACAAGTGTGGTGGGAGCAGATGTGGGTTGGACTGGAAAGAGAGCTGTGACCCAGCTTTGGTGCCTGGGCAATGAGATCAACAGAAAGACGGGGCGCCAGTACCTGCAAATTTAGGTCAATACAGGCCGATCGCCTGGGAGGTAACTGGGCAACCGGGCTCTTTAAGTTGGGTTTTCTGCTTCTTGCCTGCTGCGCTGGGCTCGGGTACCCCAGGCCAGATGGCGCCTCCTCCATGGCAGGGAGGAGGGAGGAGGCCAGACGCTGAGAACTGGGAGAGCATAGGCTTAGCACCTCCTGTCCACAGCTTCGCAGGACTTGAGTCAGAGTCTCCCGGCCCTAGTCTCCCCACGTGTAAAACGGGGAGCAGGCTCTGACAGCTCCTCTAGACTTCCCTCTTGCAGGCGGGGTCTGAGTACCGGGCTCCCCAGCCTAGTCTCAGCTGTGCACATCTGCCTCCACTGACATCCTTGCGGACCCCACTCCTGTACTCCTCGGTTCCCCAGGTCGCCCCTCACCCTCCGGTAGCCTCACCCTCCTCCGACAGGTAGCGCAGGTCGTAGAACTCCCCCGCGAAGGTGCCGTAGGAGGAGTCGTGGCGCGGCACTGCCTCGTCGGCGCCCGCGTCCCCT
>CABHPR010118339.1:1811-40453 GCA_902168415.1 Peromyscus melanophrys | reverse complement strand
AAAAAAAAAAAAAAGAATCATGCAGACTTCTGGGTGAGATGATGGACTGGAAACTGTCTTGTTGTGGAATAAGGAAAAGAAAACACTCCATTCCAGTGAGAAATTTTTTGGAAATTCTCAAAGATAGAACAGCTAAGAAAAGTAGTGTAGCTGGAGTTTTCTCTCCGGGTCCCACCAAGCCCCGACAGTCTGACAGCCCACTTAGAAAATAAACACACAGACGCTTATATTATTTAAACTGTTTGGCCTAATGGCTCAGGCTTCTTGCTAGCTGTTCTTATATCTTAAATTAACCCATTTCTATTAGTCTATAAGTTGCCACATGGCTCGTGGCTTACCAGTACTTTACATCTTGCTTGTCATGGCAGCGGCTGGCATCATCTCTCTGACTCAGCCTTCCTGTTCCCAGACTTCTCCTCTCCCCTTGTCCCACCTATACTTCCTGCCTGGCTACTGGCCAATCAGTGTTTTATTTATTAACCAATCAGAGCAACACATTTAACATACAGAACATCCCAAAGCAAAGTAGAGAAATGAAGGTGGAGAATCATAAAACAATAAAGCAAGTCAAACAGGACCAGTGTATGGCTCCCCCGTGGGAGGAGGTGAAGCACAAGCTTCATTCTTTCCCTGTCTTCTCTTTTCCCTCTTTTACTTAACTTTGACTTTTTTCTCCTTTCCCTGACTCCTTACTTTACCTAATTCACCTTTTACACATTTACCTTAAATGAGTTCAAAGTTTATACCAAGTAGATTTACAATTTTCTATTTTGTAGCAATTGATGACATATGAGTCACCAATTTAATTGACCTTTAGTATATTTCTAAACTTTTTCATAGCTTGATGTCATTACCGTGAAAGAACTGTGTTCTGTCTAAGTGGATCTGGAGATTGAAACAATGAAAGATTTAGCATGCCCAATAAAAAGATTCACAGCCCTCAGTGACTGAATCCAAAGATAAAAGAAGGGAAAGTGCCAGATGAAGATTTCAAAAACTTACTGGCTAAAACGATCCATGACCTTGAAAGGGAAACAAACAGGCACATGAATGCAATCTAGGGTCTGCAGGCAGAAGCATGCAGCACAGAAGCAAAAGACAGATGGGAAATCAACAGTATGGATGAAAAAGCAACATGAAAAAGAATTTAGCAAAGAAATTGAGATTTTGAAAAACGTATGTGTGTTGATTATGGGAAAACTCAATACAGTGAATAAAAAACACAAAGAAAAGCATGCCCAACAAGCTTGAATATGCATAAAAAGACTATCAGGAATGTGGGACAAGTCTGAGGAAATAATGTTTACAAACATTAGTTAAAAAATAATAGTACAACCACAATTCCCAAGAACTGTGTTACACAATCTTTTGTCTTTTAATTTGTCTCTTAAGACATAAAGTCTAAGAATTATGGAGAGAGAAGAAGATTCTGGGAAAAACACAAAAGCCATGGAGAAGGTTTTTGGTGAAATCACAGAAGAATGTTTTCCAAGTCCAGAGAAAGAAACAGACATGCAAGTGAGTAATAGCATCGAGAACCTTAAATACACATAATCAGAGATGTATATCTCCACAGCTATGGCTTCTGGGCATGAGAGCTGGACAATATCAATCCAATCCAACCAAAACTCCAGTGTAAAGAGGGAAAAAACTCATGAGATTGAACCCCTAGCTGAGTGGCTACTGGACACTGGGGAAGGAAAAGTCAATTTTCTATAGTGGGATGGCCTATGGTAGGTGGCCTATACTCCAACTGATAGTGGCCTATGCCCATGAACTTTTTAAAGAAAGCAGGAAGAGGCTCAGGAAGATTTAGGGAGGATGAGCAGGGGGAGGATATGATGTAAATATTGTATTCATGATAAAATTGTGAAAGAATACATTAAAAGTTGCATGGAAAAAATGCCACCTCTCCCATAAAGGCAGAAAAGTCAGAATAACCCCAGATACCTCAGCAACATTAAAAGACAGGAACACATAGAATGATGTGTTTTCAGTCCTGACAGTATATAATCAAGAATGCCACATCCAACAAAGTTATAATTAAACTTTTTTGAGGTATAAGAACATTTTAAGCACAAGCTAAGAGAGCTTATGACCACCAACACCACATGCAGATGATACTAAATGGAAAACTATGTGCAGAGGTTGAAGAAAGGCATGTAAGTCACGAGAACAGAGGGAAACACACAGAAAGGGGGACGTGTGAAAGAACCCATCATGTGTAACACGTTAAACCAGCAAAGCCTGATACTGACATCGGGAGAAAGTAGAGCACAGATAGCAAACCAACCAAACAGAAGAACAGCTGACCAAATTACTGGAATTAGTAAGATCTCTCATTAACCTTAAATGAAAATGACTTAAACTCAGTAGAGACTCAAACTAGCTAACTAGTAAACAAACAAGGTCCAGGCCAGCAAGGTGACTCGGCAGTAAAGGTTTGTGCTGCCAGGCACGACAAATTTAGTTTTTTTCAGGGACACAAATGGTTGAAGGAGAGAACTGAATCCAAAAGTCATCCTCCGGCCATCCTCCGGCCTCAGAACGTACACTATGTACGAGTGTAAGCATGTACACTATGTACGAGTGTAAGCATGTACACTACGTACGAGTGTAAGCATGTGCCTACCCACTCCACAAATACATAAAATAAACAAAGAAAATAATATAAGACTTTAAAAACTAGATCCAGGTATGCTTTTTGTAAATAACACATGCATAAAGACATCTACAGGCTGAGCATCAAAGGGCAGAAGTCACTCTCTCAAACAATGAAAGCTAGACTAAATCAAGTTGGTCCAGAAATTCTAACATGTGGTAAAGTAGACTTCCTTGTTTCATTTTTAATTTTATAATTACGAGGGTTTGCCTGCACGTATGTCTGCACCACATGTCTGGTGCCCACAGAAGCCAGAAGAGGACGTAAGATCCTCTGATACTGAAGTCACCAGTTATGACCACCATGTGAGTGTTAGAAATTCAATGTGGGTCACCTGCAAGAGCACCAATTGCTCTTTACCATTGATCAATCTCCAGAGTCTAATAGAGTAGATATTAAATCAAAATTACATAGATGCTATAAATAAGGTTACTACTAGGACAGGGGGAAAAAGCTCAGCAGTTAAGGTCAATTGCTGCTCTTGCAGAAGACCAGAGTTTCAATTTCAGTTTCTATGTCACAGGACTCAACAACCCCCTGTAACTCCAGCTCAAATGGAATTTGATGCCCTCTTCTGGACTCTGCATACATTGGCACACATATGCATATACCCATTTCTACACTTACACACATAAATAAACATAAATAAATCCAAACAAAGAAGGTCTTTACATATTAATAAAGGGAGCAATTCAATAAGAAGATTTAACAGCCCCTCCTTGTTGCCATGTCCCAGCCCCAAACTCCTGCTCAACCAGAGGCCACTCTGGCCACAAGAACTCTAGAGAGGTTGCCCATCTGCAGACCTCCCCAATTCTTTCAGTGCCCCCATCAGCACTATCCTCAATTCCCCCTCCACTCCTTGACACTGTGTTCCAGCCCATAACTTGGGCCAAGAACCCATGCTTGACTAGAGGCTGACGCCAGAAATACAGGTAGGCCACCTGTCTGCTGACCTTTCCCACTCTCTCAGTGCCCCTGAAACTACCCCAAATCCTCCTCCCCTCCTCTCAAAGCAATTCTATTAAAACAAGACAAGGCTGTCGTGCTCTCCATATGTATTCAGTATAATACTTGAAGTTCCAGATAGATCAATAAGACAACTGAAGGAGTTCGAGGGGATTCAAAATGGAGAGGAAGAAGTCAGAGTATCATTATTTGCAGATGATGTGACAATATACATAAGTGACCCTAAATATTGTATCAGGGAACTCCTATAACTGATAAACACCTTCAGCAAAGTGAATGAGTAAAAGATTAACTCAGACAAATCAGTAGCCCTGCTTTCTACATATTATTACATATGGACTGAGAAAAAAATCAGGGAAATAACACCTATTACAATAGCCTCAAATTATATAAATTATCATGGGGTAACTCTAACAAAGCAAGTGAAAGACTTGTATGACAAAAACTTCAAGAATTTGAAGAAAGAAATAGAAGAAGATATCAGAAGATGAAAAGATCTCCTGTGCTCATGGATTGGTAGGATCAACATAGTAAAAATGGCCATCCTACCAAAAGCAGTCTACAGATTCAATACAACCCCATTAAAATCCCAGCACAATGTTTCACAGACCTTGAAAGGACAATATTCAACTTCATATGGGAAAACAAAAAACCCAGAATAGCTAAAACAATCATGAACAATAAAAGAATGTCCAGAAGTATCACCATCCTTAATTTTAAGGTGTACTACAGAGCTACTGTCACAAAGGCAGCATGATATTGGTATTAAAAGCAAGCATATTGATCAATGGAATCAAATTGAAGACCCAGACATAAACCCACATACTTATGAAACACTTGATTTTTGATTAAGAAGCCAGAGATAAAGAATGGAAAAAAGAAAGTACCTTCAACAAATGGTGCTGTTTTAACTGGATGTCTACAAGAAGAAGAACGCAAATTGATCCACATTTCTCATCCTGCACAGAACTTAAGTCCGAGTAGATCAAAGACCTCAACCTTAAACAAGAAACACTGAACTTGATAGAAGAAAAAGTAGGGAATAGGCTTGAATGCACAGGAGAAGATTTCCTGAACAGAACACTGATAGCTCAGGCACTAAGTTCAACACTTAATAAATGGGACCTCATGAAACTGAAAAAGCTTCTGCAAGGCGAAGGAAACCATCAATAGGACAAAATGATAGCCTACAAACTGGGAAAAGATTTCCACCAACTCCACATCTGATAGAGGACTAATATCCAAAATAGATAAAGAACTTAAGAAACTAGACATCAGAAAACCAAACATTCCAGTTTGAAAAATGGAGTACATATCTAAACAGAGAATTCTCAATAGAGGAATCTCAAATGGCTGAAAAACACTGAACAAAATGTCCTTATCATGGGTAAAATCAAATCAAAACAACTTTGGGATTCCATCTTACACCTGTCAGAAGAGCTAAAATCAACAATATAAGTGACATTTCATACTGGTGAGGGTGTGCAGCAAAGAGGAACACTCTTCCATTGCTGTGGGAGTAGAAACTTTACATCCACTATGAAAATCAATATGGTGTTTCCTCATAAAATTGGGAACCTATCTATCTCAAAACCCGACTATACTACTCTTGAGCATATACCCAAAGGATGCTCCATCCTACCACAAGGACACTTGCTCAACTATGTACATAGCAGCTTTATTCATAATAGCCAGAAAATAGGAGCACACTACATGTCCCTTGACCAAAGAATGGATATAGAAAATGTGGTACATTTACACAATGGAGTATTACTCAGCAGTTAAAAAAAGTGACATCAATGACATTTGCAGGCAATTCAATGAATTCAACTAGAAAACATTATTCTGATTGAGGTAACCCAGACCTAGAAAGACAAACATGGTATGTACCCACTTAAAAGTGGATATTAGCTGTTAAGTAAAGAATGAAAATGCTATAATTCACAGACTCAGAGAGACTAAGTGTAAGTGTCATAGCTCTGAAGAGAGAGGTATTCTGGCTTTCCAAGGCCAGGCTATACCTACAGATTGGAAAGGAAAGGTATCCTGACTATTGGAAATCCATCTATACCTGTAAGTGTTACAACTCTGAAAAGGAAGTTATCTGGCTGTTGGAAACCAAGCTATACCTATATCTGTGAATGGAGTGATATCTTGGCTGTCAGAATCCAAACTATACCTACAGCTCTGAAGTGAAAAATATCCTGGCTGTGGGAAGCCTGACTATACCTATATTTATGAAGAGAAAGGATTCTGGGCTGTCAGAAGCTAGACTATACCTACAGCTGTGTTCCAGTAGGGGATGGTTTCCCCACAGGAATGTAGGAATCCTCCTCCTCGTTGAGAGAGCCATTACAATTCAGCTGTGCTCCACTCTGCTAAGAGAGATTCCCCACAGAGATGTGTAGATGTAACCAACCGTCTTATTAAATAAGAAACACAGAACCAATGCAAAGAAGAAAGCCAAGAGGTCGGAGCTAAGAGCTAAAACCTTACCCTTCCTCCTGCAGTGGTCCTACCTCTCCAAAGGAGGAGCTACTTCCTGCGTTAAAGTCTTTATATAGAGTTTCTGTTCTGCCTTCTCATTGGTTGTAAACCCAACCACATGACCGCCTCATCACGGCCTGTCTGTATAGACCTCCAGGTGTTCTATGGTTGGTATTGAGATTAAAGGCATGTGTATCCAATGCTGGCTGTATCCCTGAACACACAGAGACTTACCTAGCTCTGCCTACCAAGTGCTGGGACTACAAGAGTACGCCACCACCGCCCTGCTTTCCTATGGCTTGTTAATAGCTCTGACCCCCAGGCAACTTTATTTATCAACATACAAATAACATTTCAGTACAAAAGAAAATATCACCATAGAGATGTAGCAGTTTTCCCCTGCTCAGATGAAAGTTATTACTTCTCTGCCATGCTCTGCTCCACTCTGGCTAAAGAAGGTCTTCATCCAAAACTCATTCAAGAGATTTATTGAGAGGGAGAAATCTAGGAGAGTGGCTGCCTCTGCCAGGGTGGAAAAAGGCAACTCCCCACTGAACTGGTATGGGATTATATAAGTCTTCTTAGGAGCGGAGTTTTTCCAGGGTGAAGATTTTTCAGGGTGGGAATTGGTTGGATTTCAATCCCTGAGCTTGGATAAACTCAGAGATTGGCTGGATTTCATGCTCAGGAGTTGGTTGGTTTCATGCTCAGGGATGGGTTGGTTTTCCTGGTCAGTGACTGGTTGGATTTTGTGCTTTGCTGGTCAAGGACAGAGTGTGTTTCTTTAGCTCTGGTTTCAGGGCCAAAGTGTGTTTCTTTCACTGGCCCTTTTTAACCTTTTGGCTCTGGTTTCAGGGACGGGTTGTATTTCTTTCACTGGCTCTGATTCAGGACCAAGGTATGTGTGGTTTTTTGGCCCTGGTTTCAGGGTTAGTGTGTTTCTTTGACTGGTCTTTTACCCTACATTTAAGTAACACAGAGTGCTCAAGGGGGGACACATGGATCTCCCTGGGAAAGTAAAATAGAATATATTCTGCAGGTGGGCTGGGGGCAGGTGGGGATGGGAATAGGAGGGATCAGATGGGGGAGTGTGATGGTGGCAGAGAGTACAGGGGGACAACTAGAATTGGAAAACAGAGGGGGGTGTCATTGTGGATACATACTGCAGTGGAAACTCCTGGAATCTATGAAGGTGACCCTAGCAAAGACACCTAGGAATGGAGGATATGGAGCCTGAACTGTTCATCTTCTGTAACCAGGCAAGGCTTCCATTTGTGGGATTGGGATACTAACCTGGTCACAAATCCTTCAACCTACAATCTGTTCCACCTGTAAGATGTTCAGGGGCAATGCTGACACAGAACTTGTGAGAGTGGCCAACCAATAACTGGTGTAATTTGAGGCCCACACCACAAGAGGGTGCTCACTTCTGACACTGCATAGTTGACCAGGAACAGGAGATAGGATAGCCCAGAAACCTGGGGTAGAACCAAACACCACTGGGGAAAAAAATCTAATGAAATGATTGCCAATGATGTTTTGCTATACTTGTAGATCTGTGCTTACCTGGCCTAGTCATTATCAGAGAGGCTTTCTCTGGCAGTTGATGGGAGCAGTTTCTCTGTTGTTAAAGGCCATTTCTGAACCCATACAGGCTTGTCTGTTAACCAGTTTAAAGGTAGAGCTGTTGGTGTCTTTGAAAGATCAGCAGTTGTTGTGCCCTGTTCTTGTACAATCTGGATGTCCGGTGACTGTTCTTTATAATAAAACTTCCTAATATTTCTCTCAGAAACATGTGTTAGTTTATGGTTTGTTTCTAAGGTTGGAGGAATGTTAATCTGAGTATTCCATTGCTGTAATAGATCATGGCCCCATAATTTCATAGTTATATTAGCTACATATGGCTTTAATCTTCCTCTCTGTGCCTCTGGCCCTATACATTCAAGCCATCTTGTGCTCTGTTCCACTTGAGATAATGTTCCAATCTGTAACAGCTGAACATTTACCTCCTGAAGAGGCCAATTTGGATGCCAAAATTCTGGTGCAATTATTGTAACATCTGCAGCTGTGTCTATGAAACATTCTTAGAGAACATCATTTATTTGTATTTTTAATTTTGGTCTTTGTTTATTTATAGAAGTTTGCCAAAAATTTGCTTTATGGTTTCTCCTGAATTTCCTGTTCTCTCTGCTACAGCTGTTCTATTACTCTGATTAGCTTGGTTTGTTCTAATAGGCATTTGGGTATTTAATCGCTCTGAGAAGGGGTTTCTTCTACAATGGCAGGAAAGGACTGAACTGAATTTGCTGTGGGGGCCTGCAATAGGCCCCTCATGGAATTTCCTGATGGCAGAGGCAAAGGATTATCTTATCTGTCCCCTATTGATCTAATTTGTTAGTCCAATGTTTACCCTTACCACACCTGCATAATCCAGAAGGGACGGGCATTCTGTTGCCATTGTTCCTTGAATAAACATTGTTTCTAGGAATGCCCTGTTTACACTCCCTTTTCAAATGACCTTGTTTGCCACAATTAAACCTTCTGACATTATTATTTTTCCTTAAAGCTTTTGATATCACCTCTTCTATCCACATGTCATCATGGTCTTGAGGCTCAATATTAATTGTGTCCCTGATCCAATCCTCCAAGGGTGCTGATCTTGCCTTTAACAGTATGCTTATTCTTTTGCATGCTGTATTTGCATTCTCAAAAGCCAAAGATTCAATTGTTATCTGTCTAGCTTCTGAATTTGGTATCATTCTATTTACTGCTGAAGACAGCCTTTGTAAGAAATTCATGAAGGATTCTCTGCGGCCTTGTATAACTTTCATAAATGACTCCATTTTTTTCCTGCTTCCTCAATTCTGTCCTGTGGTGGTATTGTGTTCCCCAAAATATTGTGTACCTTAATAAACTTATCTGGGGTCAGAGACAGAACAGCCACAATATTAAACAGAGGTTAGGCAGTGGTAGCACATGCCTTTAATCCTAGCATTCCAGAGGCAGAAATCCATGTGTTCAAGGACACACCCAAGCATGGTGACTCACGCCTTTAATCCCAGAAAGCAAGCCTTCAGTTCCAAGGAGTGGTGGTAGAAAGCAGAAAGGTATATAAGGCGTGAGGACCAGAAACTCGAGGCATTTGGCCTGGAGAAGCATTTGGCCTGGAGAAGCATTTGGCCTGGTTAAGCATTCAGGCTTCTAGCAGCAGTTCAGCTGAGACCCATTCTGGATGAGGACTCAGAGGCCTCCAGTCTGAGGAAACAAGACCAGCTGAGGATCTGGCAAGGTGAGATAGCTGTGGCTTATTCTGTCTCTCTGACCTTCCAGTGTTCACCCTAATAACTGGTCTCAGGTTTGATTTTATTAATAAGAACTTTTAAGATTCATGCTACACTGTCCCATGCATTCACAGCTGCCATGCGGCATAGAATTAGGTGAAAGGATGAGCGGCGCTGGTAGTGGCGCTGGTTACTGGTGGAAAAGTCACCAGCCATGGCCACGATTATTAGAGTTACAGAGGGCTTTATTAGAAGGAAAGAGGGGACAGGAGAGAGGAGAGCCAGGCCTGGGGGGAGGGATCAGAGCAGAGCAGAGAGCAGAGAGAAAATACAGAGAGAAAGAGAGGGGTGGGGGTCCACGTCCAGCTTTTTAAGGTGGGGATTGCATGACCACGTGGTGGGTACGTAGTGGCAAGCGCCTGCTGATGACGTAAGATGCCAGACCCTGAGGAATGAGAGCAGAATCCTAACATTCCAGACTTCTTGCTTATGATAAAAAAAGGCAAGTAAATAGGAATAGGGGCATCATTCTCCCAGAAAACTGCTTCCAGCTGACTTGGTGGGCGTTGGTTGGCTCTTAGGGGGGTGTAGGGAGGGGAGCTTCTGAGGTAGACAGGCATTCTGGGATGATGGGCTGTCCTGCCGCCCTGGAGCCATCCATCCCTCTTGGCTTGGCACTCTGGCCACTTTTGTGTCTGACAGGATGCTGGTGAGACAGAAAAGGCCTGAAGTAGATCCAACCTGTCCAGATGGATTTTAGTTTGGTTATCATATAAACATTGTCTTTGTATATCAACATAATTGCTCTCTCCAAGAAGCTGATCCTGGGAAATTTACATACCTCTAGTCCTACATTGTTGTTCTACTGTTTTAGCCTCCTCTTTAAACCATGTTCTTCACTGTAACTGTGGATTCACCTCTAGGACAGCTGTAATTAGCTCTTTCCAGTCCTGAGGGATAATTCTATTACAAGTTGACCATGAGTTTAACATCTGCTTTACATCTGCCATAAGATATTAGAGCTTCTTTAAATCTCCTTAAATCTAACATTTCCACTGGAGTCCAATCAGCTTGTACACGCCCTTAAGCAGGTAGTTCTTGTAAGGTTACTGGATAGATTAAGTTTGGTTGTTTGAAAACAGGCTGTCTCTCTGTAACTGTATAATTCAATCCTCATATAATTTAACCTTTAAATTCTCCTGTCTGTGTCTGAATTTCTCTGTGATTCATTTTAACAGGTTTTTCTAAAGCTTTTATCTTGGCACTTAAATTGACCAACTTTTTTAATGCTAAAATAAAAATGATCAAGCAATAAAAATGATCAAGCAATTAATTTTCATAATTGATGTTACGTACATCCCATCAGCATTAATTATTCTCTCATTTAATTGTTTCATTTTCAGACTGCCTAATGTGTTATCAAACAGAGACCAAATTCCTTCCATTGTAAAAATGTTTCCCATTTTTTAATGTGGGAAAAAATTCTCTTTTAACTAATTTTACCCTTTAAGATATCTTAATTGACTTACCAAGTCTGTCGACTGTGTATAACAGTAGAAGTCTAAGGGAATTTCAAAACAGGTACTAGTGTGGTGGCAGTCCAAGATGGGAATCCAGAGGGAGCCCACCACCCACCACGAGAAAGAAAGCCAAAGAGAGTCTAGCCCCATAGTCCAGCCATGTGCTCTGGCCTTTAATGAATTCTTGTCATATTCATTGGGTGCCAATTTTAGACAAATTTCTAAATGGTCTTACTAAATAAAAAAACAATCATGGAGACAAATATAGGGGTGAAAGCCTTAGAGAGATCAGGGAAATAGGGAAAGCTACCAGCCAACCTTACCTCATCACTCTGCAGCTTCCAAATGCCACGACTTCCTATTTTCCTACACCTATATGCCTTGCTGTTCTGCCATCTGATTTGCTCTCTCCATTCAGCTCCATCACTTCCTCTTTCTACCCAGCTCTGTCACTTCCTGTCTGTCTGTACAGACCTCCAGACCTCCATGGTTAACTAGTTTTGGAATTTAAGCTGTGTGCCACCACACCTGGCTCTGTTTCCAGTGTGGCCTTGAACACACAGAGATCCTGCCTGCCAAGTGATAAGATTAAGGGCGTGTGCTAACATTGCATGACTTCTTTGTTCACTTAAAATCACTTGCTATTTTCTCTGATCTCCAGGCAAGCTTTATTTATGAAAGCACAAATAAAATATCACCATATTTCAGCACAAATAAAATATCACCCCATATATATTAATATATATTAATTCACACACATGCACACACACGTGTGTATAGTTTAAGTAAACAGAAAATGATTACCTATGACATTTACAAACGTACTTGTCATTTTTTTATTTATACCTCTGTCAGCTCTCCATCCCCCTCTACAGGTAAGTTCCCCACCTCTTAGTTTTCCCATTTTCCCTTTTAAATACCTCTGCCATAGTAGTCCCCTCTCTGGAGCTCTTTCTCTGCTTTACCCCTGCTATGGGCATTTTTTAAAAAAAAAAAAAAAACAAAAAACATTTTTCTTTTACTGAAAATAGATTCTTTTCTCATACAATATATCTTGATTATAGTTTTTCCTCCCTCTACTCCTCCCAGTTTTTCCCCACATCTCCTCCCTTCTGAATCCACTTCATTTCTGTCTCTCATTAGAAAATAACAGACTTCTAAGCGATAACACTCAAACATGACAAAATAAAATATAATAAAATGAAGCAAAATTATCTTATTGAAGTTGGACACAGCAACCAACAGAAGGAAAAAAATCCCAATGACAGGCACAAAAGTCAGAGATCCATTCATTTTCAGCCAGGGACCCCATAAAAATACTAAACTAATTGCTATAATATATACACGGAGGACCTAGTGCAGAACCAGGGAGGCCCTGTGCTTGAGACTTCAGTCTCTGTGAGCTCAACTGTGCCTGGCTTGGTTGATTTAGAGGGCTTTGTTTTCCTGGTGTCCTCCATCCCTTCTGGCTCTTACATTCTTTCTGACTCCTCTTCCTTGGGATTCCCTGAGCTCCAAGGGGATAGAGTTGATGGAGATCTCCAATTTAGACTTTCTCTCCACTTAATGTCTATCTGTGGATCTCATATTTGTTCCCATCTGCTGCTGGAAGAAGCCTCTTTGATGATACCTGGATAAGGCACCAATCTATGAGTATAGTAAAATATCATTAGGAATCATTTTATTGATATTTTTAGAGTAGTAATGTTTGGTTTTACCCTAGGTCTCTGGGCTTTCTACTTCCTAATTCTTGGTTACCCACACACTGTTGGATATGGGTTCCTTCCTGTAGAGGGGGGCTTAGGTCAATTAAGATATTTGTTGGCTTCTCCCACAAGTTTTGTGCCACAACTGTCCTAGTATATTATCCAAGCAGGACAGTTTGCATGTCAGAGATTTTGTGGCTGGGTTTGTGTTCATGATTATCTTTCAGTATCCTGCAGAGTACTTTTCTGCACCACAGAGACAGGAGCATGGGTGTGAGGAGTCCATGTAAGGATCCCACTTGACTTCTCCACATTCAATGAATTCTGTGTGGTGTTGTCCTTTGGCAATGGGACCCTGCTGTCAGTTTGCAGAAAGCAACCTTTTGTCTTGGAATCAGCCTAGGTTGTTTGGAGATTTCCAGTGGATTCCCTTGGCACCATGGCCATTTTTAAATTTTTGCTTTCTTCAGTTACTCCAGGTTATATACTCACATATAAAAATACTCATATTTGGGATCCAGAAATAAGACAGAATATACAGATTTTTGTCTTTCTGGGTCTGGGTCACCTTACTTGGTATAATATTTTCTAGTTCCATTCATTTGCTGAACATTTCATGATTTTTCTTTAAAGTAAATAGTATTCTGTACTGTGTGTGTACCACATTTTCATTATCCATTCATCATGGAAAGTATTCAGATTATTTCCATTTTAGCTATTTTACATACAGCAACAATAAACATGGCTGAGCAAGTGTCTCTTAAGTAGGATGTTGAGTTCTTATGGCATCTATGAAGGAGTGGTATACTGGATCATGTGGTAGATTTACGTTTGGCTTTTTGAGAGTTCTCCACACTGATTTTTATATAGCCTGTATTAGTCTGCGATTTTTCTTAGACTACTGTTAGCACCCTGTATAGCTGTTCTTTGCCTACCTATGTGTCCAGTCTAACACTCTTTGGTTCCCCTATGAAAATCATTGGGAATGTACTAATTCAACAAAATCCTAGTTTTCACCAACCAAAAGGCTTAGAATGTCATCACATGGCATCAGAAGCCCATGGCCTTAGTGTCACCACTAAAAAAAAAAAAAAAAATCTCTTAAAGTTTCTACCAGTGTATTTTTAAAGTGCCTTCATATACGACTTTGTTTTGTTAAGTAAAAACTTCATCAAACTGTTATCATGTTGGGAAAAGGAATTTGTAGTCACCTAAATCTGTATTCCTGGGTCCACATTCCTCATATTCAATTATATAATAAATGGTGTCTTATCCTCTTTGAGATGAGAGTTGTGACTTTTTTGCCTCAATATATCTTTTGAGTAGAATTTATCTGTTCTTATCCTGACTCTCATTTACTTTCTCTCACCCATCCACTTTTCCATTTTCACTAGTTCGTATTTTACATTTTAACTAACACAATAGTTATATTTGCTTATGGAAGTATGAAATATTAATAAATGTCTATAATGTATAATGATCAAATCATGATAGTGCTTGCAATTCCTTATGCATTTAAGTTTTTGAATCAACACATAATAATGGAGTGTATTAATGATATGTCAGTAATTCTATACTGTATGTACCAATTATATGAAGGTGATTATATCTACATCTCCATACCACATTCTACTTGGACCCTTCAACCTCCTCATAAAGACATTTGTTAGAACAATATTAGGAATCACTCACACAAAAAGTAGCAAGCTGACATTTAAAAACTCTCTCTCAGAACCCAATTCTTCTGCTTCTCTGCTCGGATTGGGTAGAACTCTGTGACTGCATTACAGCCATTTGGTTGAAAGGCCTCTTCCTGAGATTTGCTTGTCAGCAGGTCTATTCACTGTGATACCTTAATCTTCCTCTTGCTTATAATCAAATGCACCCTGAGGTTCTCAGACTTGCTACAAAGTCATTATCATAAGCATATTAGTGTATGTCACTCCAGGTCCTTCAAATAAAGCAGTCATATGCAGTATTTCTAAAAAAGTTTCAAATAAAATGAACACACCATTTCTTTTTCAAAATTACATTCATTGAAGATTCTTGATAAAGACCTAACATGATACATGATACACATTTTTGGTGCCAACAGTGGGATAGGAGCCTTGTGCATGGTCAGTGTGTTTTACCACTGAGTTATACATCCAACCCTTGTGCTGGATTCTATTGCAGAATCTCTACCTGTGTAGGAACCTGTAGTGTCAACAAGCTAAATGAAGTTAGAGACACCCAATGTATCTGCTCCATTCGAATTTACACTGAAACGTGAGTCCTTTGTAATTCTTATGTAAAAGGAAGTTGCTCTATAATTGGCTTTCTTATATTCTTATTGTTGACATTCAAGGACCAGAACATTATTTGTGTTGAGAACTGTTTTATAGATATTTAACTGGACTCTTTGGATATGACCAAAGAGCTTATAGAATAAAACATTTATAATTGATAATTACTGGCCCAATGTGTGTTGTAGCCCATCTGGGTTTCCTGGTGGCTTTATCCAGCAGGTCTGCATAAAGAGGATGATTGGACCACAGGCCTGAGTGCAGGTGTTTGGAAGGGTCTACAATTGGCAAGGGGGAGGTATCGTGCTCCTCCCCTTGGCATTGTGATAAAAAGCCCTTTGGAATAAAGTTCAGGGCTGGTGGGTTGAGACCCAGGTCCTCCTGAGGCTATCTTGTTTTCTGTCTTTCCTCTCATCATCTAGGTATCACGAGCTAATATTTCTCACTTCTCCCTACTCAGGAGTACTCTGGGTCATAGAAGTGGTGGCTGGTCCACCACAAGTGTGTGAAAATTGGAACCCTATACCAAGGTTCAAATTTACAAAATCTTCCACTCCCATTTCAACAATAAGTATGGAGTTCATAATAGCACTTCTATCTCATAAAATACTCTTTACTAAAAATCAAATTACATAATTTCTGTAAGATTTTAAACTTGAGTTATTGCTATGATTTAAATATGAAATGACCCTCATAGGGACACACAAATATGCATTTGAACATTTAGACCCCAGCTCATGGTGTTGTTAGGGAACCTGTAAGAGATGAAGCCTGTAAGATCATAGGAATTATATGTTCTGTGACAAGCATTTAGCCCTAAAAACATATAAGTATGACTGAACAGGTTATATTTAGGAATACTTATATGTATGTAATAACAATTAGAAAAAAAAGAGGCCATGAATTTGAATGAGAGCAGGAAGAGGTATATGGGAAGGTTTGGAGGGAGAAAAGGAGAAATGTTGTAGTCAAATTTTGCCCAAAAAATATAAATACAAATAAGAGGTGGAGCCTTGCAGGAGGTCACTGGGGATGGGCTTGGAGGTTGTATAGCCTACCACCATTCCATATTCTCTCTCTTTCCTCTGTGCAGGTCATGTGTGATCACTCTGCTTCCTGACCGCCGTGTGTCCTCATGCATCACCTGTGAAGCTGTAAATCAAAATAAACTCCTCTAAGTTGATTTTTGTCAGGACATCATATGACAGCAACAGAAATAAACTCATACCAATATTGGTCCCTAAATTAATATACTTATAAAGAAGGTATAGTGAGACTGATTGATAGATTAACTGATTAATTAGGACTTCAATGAAATTGATCAGAGGCCATAGTAGAAGTTTCCTCAATTTGCTGTAATCCTGATACCTTTCTACCAGCATATTTGAAAAATGTATCAATTTAAAACTTCTCTTGGTTCTGTAACAGTAAAACTTCATGAAATTTCTACATCTTCAGAGGATGATATTTGGTCCGACCTGGACATGTGGTCCTGGGCCATGTTCACTCATATTTGACTTCAGAATAACTATTTCTCTTTATCTTAGTGACAAGAACTATTTTTGCATCATCAGTTCACAGACGAGCATCTTTTAATGAGCACCCATTTCAAAATGATAGAACTAAATGATAGCTCTAGGGTTCAGATGATAAAGTTTCTAGCCAGGTTTAGTAAAGCAGCCTGGAACCAAGTTCCGATATTTTATGCAAAAGGAACACACAAATATCCATCTTGTTAAATATAGGCTAATAATTATGTAAACATGCCATGAGGTTTGTACCCAACACCACCAATGCTGTAATTATCCATGGGAGCCAATCAAGAAAGGATCATCACTGTTAAGATTCAACCTGAAGCAGGGAGGTAACGCTAGGAGATCAGGTCTCTTGGCATATGCGAGTCTATGGAGAAGGAAGAATTAAAAAGTAGATTTACTGATTGTAAACTAGCCCCTAAGGGAAAGAGAATCAGAAGGAGAATTTTTTTCTTTCCAGGCCAGTGCTCCACAGGGAAATTGGGCAGTTAGAAAATGATGTAAGCAGAGAAGAGCGTTTCTAATGAGCAGTTACAGGGAACCGAAACTGCCTCCTCTAATGACTCTAAGACTGAGCGGCAGTGGGTTAGACAACATGCGGGATATCATTTGAGGTCTTAAGTCTCCATAGGGGACAAACCCTCGACCCCTTACTTACTGTTCTGCCATGTTGTGAGCCAGAGCTTCAGTCTGCATCTTCAGTCATCCAGGGAAGACCTCGACCTTCATGAGGAGACCTTCCTCCACATTCCTGTGTCTTAGCTCAGTGGATACTTCAGGGAAGGAGATGAGGATGGAACCTGAGAACACCTACCCAAGGTCAGCTGAGAACCAGGCCTACCTAGCCCAGAGAGGGATTGTTGTGGTTGGCTGCTTTGTGATTCATTATTTATTCTATGTGTCATTTATTCACTATTATTAATTTGCTCCTTATTTTGTCTGTATTCATAAAGTTAAAACAAGAAATGAATGTTGAGCTGATTAGCTGATTAGCCAGGTTAATGGCTGACAACAAATTGAAAGAAGGCTTAAAATGCTTCCAGTAAAAGAATGTAATTCTGCTGATCTTCTCAATTACAGGGATTTGATACGCAGTGTATTAGTTGTGAACTAGATTTTTTTTCTGTTTAAGATGAGACATATTCATCTATGTTTGCATTGAGGAGAAGAATGCAGAGAAAGGAGTTTTTGAAAATCTTACCTAGCAATAGAAATATTCCTGATGTACTATTCAATGTGTATTACCTTTCCTCTGGGTATCCATATGGAAACTACTTTGTATGTAAGTAATGTATGCCTATGAGCTTTAGTTCATAATTACTTCAATACCTGTGAGACTGTGTGTATTCATATTTGTTAATCATTTCCTTTATGTGGTGCAAGCCTCTGATCAAGGCTTTGTCTTATATACTGAGGCAGAACACTTTTGATCTTGGTTTCCAGTGCTTTCTGTCAAAGAAAATATTACTGTATTCTGCCTGCATAGACTACCCTTTGCCATAAATCACTTTCATGTATGTATTTTTCCTGTTTTCATTTTATCCCTATTTATCACTTTTTATATAAATGTGTATATATGTTACTTAAATGAGTTGAGGAAGTTAATAAAAGTTAGCCCTTTGCTCATTTGTCCATATGAATCTTACAAAGTACAAATTCTGTGTATTACTTACAATGGGCATGTCCTGTACCCAATCAGTGTGAGTAGATTATGAAGATCATATCCCTAGCAACAGAGGCTCAGGTATTATGGTGAGGGTAGTGGGATTATGGACATGCATGATTCTCAGAGCAGGGGTGCCTGGACCCATGTATTCCAACATAATTCTTATAATACAGAATGATAACTAATTTAATTTAATCATACTATGCCATGTATCCATTTTGCTCAGTGGATGTTTTTGCATCAAAATTAATAATAAGCCATAAGTACATATTGTGAAGGAGGGTCACTCTCAGAGTTTCTGTCCTAGCTGGGAACCTCCACATTCCTCAACTCCCTGTGATGTCATCTGTTACCACTTCCCTTTCTCATTGACCTCCCACTGGCTCCTTCGTGGGTGTGAACATCTGAAAGGAACACCTACTTCAGGGTCTTTCTGAAGGTTATTCCTCTGACAGGTGAAAATTTCTGAGACAATTTCCTTACTTTTACATCTCCTCATCCTTCCTCATCTCCTCCTCATCCTCTTTTTCTTCTTATTTATCATCATCATGGTTATTGTCATTTACTTCCTCCTCCACCTCCTTCTAATTACTATCTATACATTGCATAACAGGATGGATTTTTATTATGATGTATTTGTATATCAAAATTTTTGGAGTTATTTAAACATTTATTTATTTCGGGTTTAGAGGGCTGGAGAGATGGCTCAGCTGCTAAAGGCCAGCTCACAACCAAAAATATTTTGTGTTTGAAAATGTTCACAGAGAACAGAGGACAATTTGAAGGGGGTACTTCTTTCCTTCTACCATTTGGGTTGATCCCTTGCTATTGGCCTCAGATTATCTAGCTTGCTAGTCTCTGCTTAGATCATCTTCCCTGCCAACAATGTCTTGGCATCTATAAAAAATAATTATTTCTGGGTGTTGATGATACAGATTATTGAAAGTGTGCTTAGGATGCCCATGGGGTCACAGACCCAACACCTCACACATGGTTCCATATATTCATTCCTTTGTACATGTTTTTCTTCATAATATCTTCACCATCTTTCATGTCATACTATTACTTATTTCAAAAGAATTCTACAGAGGTATAAACACTTTCTACAAAGACCAAAAATATTTAATTCAGATCATCTGGTTATTTTGTCTATATGAGAATATGTGTTTATAGATAAAAATAATATACAACTAATGTCTTTATCTGGATGTCTTCTTTGTGTGTAGAAACTTCTGTTTCCCAGCAGCCTCTGGTCACTGCGGAGACAACACCTAGCACAGAGGTGACAAATTACTCAACCTTAAGAAACAATTTCTCATGAAATCTGTGACCTCTCGGGGAAATGCTTCAGTGTAAGACAGGGATTCCTAGTCAGTAACAGCACTAGAGATGTCCTGTGAGGTAGCAGAGCCTTGGATAAAATTAAGAAATGCATTTGCGGTAGCATACAGATTATATTGTTTATTCCTTTCAGTGACATCAGTTTTCATGAATATTTCTCATGTTGCTTTTTTGCCATAGTGACATAAAGCACATGGAGCCAAGGAACAACACACGCCTTTTAGAATTTGTTCTGTTGGGATTTTCACAGGACCCAGACCTGCAGCCTGTTTTATGTGGCCTTTTCCTCTCCATGTACTTGATCACTGTAGCTGGAAACTTGCTCATCATTCTGGCCATCATCTTGGATGCCAACCTGCACACACCCATGTACTTCTTTCTCTCTAACCTGTCATTTGTGGACATTTGTTTTACCTCCACTACTGTCCCAAAGATGCTGGTGAATATTCAGACTAAGAGAAAAACCATTACCTATGCAGATTGCATCACCCAGATGTACTTTTTTCTGATTTTTGTGGAACTGGACAACTTCCTCCTGGCTGTAATGGCCTATGACCGCTATGTAGCCATCTGTCATCCCCTGCATTACACTAGCATCATGAACCGGAGACTCTGTGGATTTCTGGTTCTGGTATCTTGGATTGTGAGTGTCCTTCATGCCTTGTTACAAAGTATGATGGTGTTGCGGCTGTCCTTCTGCAAAGACTTGGAAATCCCACACTTCTTCTGTGAATTGAATCAGGTGGCCCAGCTCACTTGTTCTGACACCTTTCTTAATGATGTGGTCATGTATTTTGCACTTGTGCTATTGGCTACTGTTCCTCTCTCTGGCATCCTCTACTCTTACTCCAAGATAGTGTCTTCTATACGTGCAATCTCCACGGCTCAGGGGAAGTACAAAGCATTTTCCACCTGTGCATCTCACCTCTCCCTTGTCTCCTTATTTTACTGCACAGGCCTAGGAGTGTACCTCAGTTCTGCTGCAAGCCACAGCTCACAAGCAAGTGCAACAGCTTCTGTGATGTATACAGTGATCACCCCCATGCTGAACCCCTTCATCTACAGTCTGAGGAATCAAGATGTAAAAAGAGCTCTAAAGAGACTCTTAGTGGGGAAACTGTGAATGGTATCTGTATAACCGAGGTTAAAGAACTTACCATTATTGCAGTCGTCAAAGTTTAAAAGCCATAAGCTTGGATTCTGGGATTAGATGGTAGAAGGAGATGCATTTTATTTATTTTCTGGAGTTTGCCTTACCTGAGTCCAATCTTAGCACTCTATAAGAATATTTATTAACTATTCTACTCTGTCTCATGTGGTAATATATTGTGTACCCTAATAAACTTGCCTGAGGATCAGAGGACAGAGCCAGCCACTAGATTAGACATAGAGGCCAGACAGTGGTGGCACACACCTTTAATCCCAGTACTGGGAAGCACATGTGCCTTTAATCCCAGGAAGTGATGACAGGGTGGAGAAAGGTATATAAGGCATGAGGAAACAGGAACTAAAGCAGTTCAGCTAAGACCCTTTCAGGTGAAGACTCAGAGGATTTCAATCAGAGGATTTGTAAAATTGGTGAGGTAATAGGTGGTGGTTGTGACTTGCTCTGCTTCTCTGCTCTTTCAGCCTATACCCTGATATCTGGCTCTGAGTTTTTTATTTAAAGACCATTTAAGATTTGAACAACATCTGGAGTCCAACTTGTGGGCCATGAATTCATGAAAAAACCACTTGCCTGTGGCCTTGTAGACCCTGTCTCAGGCCTGAGCTGCACAGGGCTGGAATCTCCACCTCATGTAACTGAAATTTTGCTGTGTCCCACCCAGTCCACAGTTGCTCAGACCCAAGTAAACACACAGAGGTTTATATTAATTAAAACTGCTCGGCCATTAGCTCAAGTCTACCACTGACTAGCTCTTGTGCTTAAACTCAGCCCATTTCTGTTAATCTATATGTTGCCACATGTTCCATGGCTTTACCTGTGTGCTATTACATGCTGCTCCCTGGACAGTGGGCTGGCATCTCCTGACTCAGCCTTCCTCTTCCCAGAATTCTCCTTGTCTGCTTATCCCACCTATACTTCCTGCCTGGCTACTGGACAATCAGTTTTTTATTTATCAACCAATCAGGGCAACACATTCACAGCATACAGACCATCCCAGAGCACCTCCCATTTTATGTCTAATCAAAAAGGAAGGTTTTAACTTTAACATAGTAAAATTACATATAACAGTTATCAAGCAAGAATTACAGTTACAATATCTAGTCTATTTATATTTGGCAAAATTAAAGAAAATATTCTATCTATCCTATATATGTGAGTCTAAAGTTTCATATCTAATTTATCTTTTATCATAACCAAGGAAAATTATAACTATCTAGTCTTCAACTACACCAAAGACCTCAGAAGGATATAATATTACTTAAGTAAACAGGAAAAGCATTGTAAGCAACTTCCAAAAATCTAGAATGACAAAGACAGCTGCCTGCCTGGACAGTCATCCAAAGTTCCTCAGTAACTTTGGGGCATCCATCTTCAGCCATATCAGCCTAGAGTCTCTCAGTCTCTTTTCTCTGTGTCTTGTAGAATGTCTGGCAGTTTCTTCTACAAGGAAGGAACCTGAAGGACCATCTGGCCTTGCAGAGTTCAGTGGTCACCTTCCTATGGTCCTGCATGTCCAGTCGATACAACATTTTGTCAAGCAGTCCAGGCAAGAACAGTTTCTTGCCCAAATGGCTATTTTTGTCAAGAGGAAGATAAATTCCATATAGAGTGTCTTCGACACCCATCTTCCTCTTTGAAGTAAATTGGTCCTGCCAGGAACAGACATGTCTCATTGTCCAGAAAGCCTAAATTTTTAAAACATTTTAAATGCTATATTCTATAGGTCTTTTTGTTTGAAGACTACTTACCTAACTGAATTATATCTATGTATACCTAGAAAACTTAACATGACTACAAGTTTGATTATCATAGATGATGAACTATTAGTCTGTATTTCTCAACTATACATTACAATTTCAAATGAGTTGCACAAACAGAATATTTTAAATAAGAGTAGAAATATACATACAGTATAACAAGATTAACTTTAAATTTGTATCAATAAACTAAAATCCATAGCAATGTAAAACATTTCAAACCAGTTCTTGCTTTTTTTAAAAGTAGGTTCATTAATCTACCCTTTTATCCTATATCTATAACCCCACGTGGGCCAGAGTCCCTAACCCACTGGCTAGGTTTCTGTTGCAGCCTCTCTGCAGCAAACTACCCAGGCTCAAGCTCCACACACCCCAAAATTAGCTGCTTTTGCATATTTCCTGGTGCAGAAAGCTGGCTTTTTGGCTTCTTACTTCTCCTGGTGGGTTCTAGCTTTCTTTGAGCCCTCTCCTCAGGCTGCTGCCACACTGTCATCTGAATCGTCTTTATCAGCCAATTTGGTGAGTCAATTAAGATTTCCTAAAGGGAGGAATTAGTTAAAGGAAAGTTTTTTCCCACATTAAAAAGTGGGAAACATTTTTACAATGGAGAGTGTTTGATCGCTGTTTGATAATACGATTGATGTTCTGAAAATGGAACAATTAAATGAGAGGATGATTAATATTGATGGGATAGATTTACGTAATGTCAATTATAAATATTATCTGTTTGATCATTTTTGTTTTATCATTAGAAAAGTTGGTCAATATGAGTGCCAAGATAAAAGTTTTAGAAAAACTTGTTAAATCAGATCATAGAGACATTCAGACCCAGACAGAATTTAAAGAGGAACCAATCTCAGCATTGCTTTATACAGTTATAGAGAAATAGCCTAAGGCTTTCAAACAGACAACCTTAATCTATACAGTAACCTTACAGGAACTGTCAAATTCCCAAAGCTGTGTAAGATCTGACTGGACTCCTGTGCAAACGTTAGATTTGAGGAGATTCAAAGAAGCTATAGTGTCATATGGTATGCATTCCCCATTTGTGAAGCACTTGTTAAACTTGTGGTCAACTTGTATTAGAATTATCCCTTAAGACTGGAGAGATTTGGTTATAGCTGTCCTAGAACCTGGTCTACAATTACAATGAAGGACTTGGTGGAAGGATGAGGCTAAGACCACTGAACAATGAAGTAGGGCTAGAGGTATTGAAATTTCCCAAGATCTACATCTTGGAGAAGGTAATTATGCTGATATACAAAGACAATCTTATATGATGACCACACACTAGCTTTATGCTGAATGGCAGGCTTGAATTCTTGGGACAGAACTGAAGAAGTAGGAAAGAAAATTTAGTCATTTACAAAAGTTATACAGGGCCCAAAAGAAACCTTCACTGATTTCTTACAAAGGCTGCCTTCAGAAATAAATAGAATGATACCAAATTCAGAAGCTAGACAAATAATAATTGAATCTCTGGCTTTTGAAATGCTAATGTACAATGCAAAAGGGTAATTAGGCCATTAAAGGCAAGATCAGCATCATTGGAGGAATGGATACAAGATACAATGAATATTAAATCTCATGACCATGATGATACTTGGATAGGAAAGGTGATTTCCAGAGGTTTGAAGAAAAACAATAGTGTCAGATGTTTCAAATATTGTAAACAAGGTCATCTAAAAAGGGACTATAAGCAGGCTATTACTAGAAACAATGTTTTTTCAAGGAATAGTGGCAACAGAATGCTCTTACCTACTGGATTATGCAGAATGTGTGCAAATGCAAACATTGGTCTAATGAATGTAGATCAACAAGGGACAGACAAGGTAATTCTTTGCCTTTGCCCTCAGGAAACTCTCTGAGGGGCCTATTGCAGGTGCCCAAGACAAACTCGGTTGAATCCTCTTCTGTCTCCATAGAAGAAACTCCTTTCCAGACCAATTAAAGAACCTAATGCCTATTGCAAAAAACCATACTGCTTGGGGTGATAGAACAGCTTTAGAAAATAAAACAAAAATTTAAGGAGAAATAATAAGTTAAAATTGATAAAGATTAGATTTGGAAAGTCCCCAAAGTTAGGGTTGGGGAAGGGTTTTGTTTTTGTCTTTCAGGAGAATGAAGACTAAGGAATCTGAAGAACACTGGACAAATGAGACATCTGAAGAAAAAGGAAAAAACATCCAAAAAACTTGTCCCATAAAAGATTTTCTGCAATGAACCATGACCATGCCTAACAGCAACTTTGAAGTCTTGAAAGAGATGATGGGGCTCCACAAGGATGATTCCATCAGGATAATACCACTAAGCTGGCAAACACCACCCAAAGATTGGCTTTGGACTATCAACTGCTCAGGACAACATCAAGATGGCTATCTGAGATGATCCAGCCTCACAGACTATTTGAGCAAGAACTTGAGACAAGCCCTGCACTTTCCTGTTATGAATAGACCAGACAAATGATACATCTACATCTGCCAGGACTTGACAATTAACCCCAAAATTTTATTTTCAGGATCCCCTAAAGATGCCTTTGCCCCCAGACAGCAGGATGTAATTTAAGAACATGATACCCACATTCTCAAGAGGTAGTATGGGTGGTTTTTGTCATTCAATAGGTTATGGATAATTGTCATTGTTTAGGATGTTTGGTTACAAGTTATTAATTGATAATGGTCAAAAAAGAAGAGAAAAAGGTTAAGCAAAGGAGATTAGATTTAGTGTTCTTGTTAGAAAAACAAAAGAAAAAGAAAAAAAGAGGATATAGATATAAAATAAAAGGTAGATGATTGAATCTATCTGAAAAAAAGATATAGAAATGTTGGATAAATGGTAGATTATTAAATCTGCTTTTAAAAGGCAACTACTAGTTTTAAATATTTTACATTGGACTGGATTTTTGTATATTGTATATAAATTATGCATATTGATACAAATTTGAGATTTATTTTGTTAGAAAATACTATACATATATTTCTAATATTGTTCAAGGTATTATCCCTATACAGTTCATTTAACAATGTAATGTAAACTACAACTCCTTGAAAGTTATTATTATCAACTAATTAGGATATAAAGAAATGCAAGTTAATATTTAGTCACCTATTACAATCAAATTTATAGGTATGTTTTCAAGGTCAAACAGGAATATATTTTACATAAACAGGTCATCTTCTAACACTACATAGATCTACAGAATATGGCATTTAAGATATTTTAATAACATCAATTCTTTTTTATAACTATGAGACATGTCTGCTCCTGGCAGCACCAATTTACTTCAGAGAAGATGATGGGCATTGAAAGAATTCCTTATGGGGTTTACTTTCATTTTTTATTATTAAGAAATTTTTTATTCACTTTACATACCAACCACAGATCCCTCCTCCTCTCTCTTCCCACAACCCAGCCTTCCCCCACAACCCACCCCCCATTCCCATCTCCTCCAAGTCAAGGTCTCCTATAGGGAGGCAATAGACCCTGGTACATTCAGTTGAGGCAAGTCCAGGCCCCTCCCTCCTGCACCAAGGCTGTTTAAGGTGTCACACCTTAGGCACTGGGCTCAAAAAGCCTGCTCATGCACCAAGGACGGATCCCAGTCCCTCTGCCTGGGGGCTCCCAAAATAGTTCAAACTAAACAACTGTCTTGTTATCCAGAGGGCCTAGCCCAGTCCCATAGGGGCTCCACAGATATTGGTCCACAGTTCAAGTGTTTCCACTAGTTTGGCTGGCTGTCTCTGTACATTTTCCAATCATGATCTCTATGTACTTTTCCTATAGAATCCCTCCTCTGTCTCATTGATTGGACTCCTGGAGCTCAGCCTGGTGCCCAGCAGTGCATCTGCTTCCATCAGCTACTGGATGAAGGCTCTATGATGACAGTTAGGGTACTCACTAATCTGGTTACCATAGTAGACCAGTTCAGGCACCCTCTTGACTATTGCTAATAGTCTAAGGTGGGGTCTTCTGCAGGGCATTTACCCACCAACCCCACAGCTCCCCAGAGTTTTCTTGAGTACAAGCAGCAGGAAATATTAGGTAGAAGGATTTAGATTGTGGAGATAAACAGATAGAAAATAAAGGATAGCCTCAAGAGGGCCTGGAACCTATTCCAACAGGCCCTGACTGTCTTTGCCCCAGGGTATTTATAGAGATGCCAAGGGGTGGAGCAAAAGACTTCCCCCCAGCACATCCAAGTGCAGACCATCTCAGACACCTGCACTCAGGCCCGTGGTCCTAATCATCCTCTCTATGTGGATCTGCTAGGTAAAGCCACAATCAACCTGAAAACAGGCTCCCACAGTCATCCTTGTGGATTCCTGGGAACATTCCTAGCACTCTGTTTCTCCCTATTCCCATGATTTCTTCATTTATCATGGTGTCTCTTTCCTTGCTCTCCCATTCTGTCCCTGTTCCAGCTCAAACCTCTCATTTCCTTATGTTCTCATCCCCCATTCCTTGCCCTCCATTACCCGCCTCCCCACTCCCAGTTTTCTCATGTAGATCTATGGGCTATCTATGTGTCCCTCTTGGGGTCCTCCTTGTTAGCTAACTTCTCTGGAGCTGTGGGTTATAGTCTGGTTATCCTTTGCTTTACATCTAGTATCCACTTATGAATGAGTACATATCATGTTTGTCTTTCTGAGTCTGGGTTACCTCACTCACGATGATATTTTCTAGTTCCATCCATTTGCCTGCAAATTTCATAATGTCATTGTTTTTTACTCCATTGTGTTCATGTACCACATTTTCTTTATCCATTTTTGGTTGAGGGGCATCTAGGTGGTTTCCAGATTCTGGATATTATGAGTACTGATGCTATGAATATAGTTGAGCATGTGATCTTATGATATGATTGAGCATTCCTTGGGTATATGCTCAAGAGAAGTACCATTGGGTTTTAAGGTAGATTGATTCCTAGTTTTCTGAGAAGTTGCCACACTGATTTCCAAAGTGGCTGTAAAAGTTTGCACTCCCAAGGGCAGGAAATAAGTGGTTCCCTTACTCGACATCCTCTCCAACATAAGCTGTCTTCACTGTTTTTGATCATAGCCATTCTGACAGGTATAAGATGGTATCTCAGAGTTGATTTGATTTACATTTCCTTGATGACTAAGGATGTTGAACAATTCCTTAAATATCTTTCAGCCATTTGAGATTCTTCTGTTGAGAATTCTCTGTTTAGCTCTGTAGCCCATTTTTTAATTGGATTGTTTGGTATTTTGCCGACTAGTTTCTTGAGTTATTTTTATATTTTGGAGATCAGCCCTCTGTCAGATGTGGGGTTGATGAAGATCTTTTCCCATTCTGTAGGCTGTTATTTTGTCTTATTTATTATGTCCTTTGCTTTACAGAAGCTTCTCAGTTTAAGGAGGTCTCATTTATTAATTCTTGATCTCAGTGTCTGTGCTACTGGTGTTATATTTAGGAAGTGGTCTCCTGTGCAAATTCGTTCAAGACTACTTCCTACTTTCTCTTCTAAAAGTTCATTGTAACTTTATTTATGTTGAAGTCTTTGATACACTTGGACTTGAGTTTTGTGCATGGAGACAGATATGGATATATTTGCAATATTTTTGACATGTTGACATCCAGTTATGCCAGCACCATTTGTTGAAGATGCTTTCTTTTTTCCATGGTAGAGTTTTGGCTTCTTTATCAAAAATCAGGTGTTCATAGGTGTGCAGATTAATATCAGGGTCTTCAATTCGATTCCATTGGTCCACATGTCTGTTTTTATGCCAGTACCAAGCTGTATTTATCACTATAGCTCTGTAGTAGAGCTTGAGGTCAGGGATGATGATGCCTCCAGAGGTTGCTTTATTATACAGGATTCTTTTAGCTATCCTGGGTTTTTTTGTTTTTCCATATGAATTTAAGTATTATTCTTTCCAAGTTTGTAAAGAATTGTGTTGGAATTTTGATGGGGATTGCATTGAATCTGTAGATTGCTTTTGGTAAGATTGCCATTTTTACTATGTTAATCCTACCTATCCATGAGCATGGGAGATCTTTCCATTTTCTGATATCTTCTTTGATTTCTTTCTTCAAAGACATAAAGTTCTTGTCATACAGGTCTTTTACTTGCTTAGTTAGAGTTATGCCAAGGTATTTTATATTATTTGTGTCTATTTTAAAGGGTGATGTTTCCCTGGTTTCTTTCTCAACCCATTTATTATTTGTATATAGGAGGTTACTGATTTTTTTAATTAGTCTTGTATCCTGCCACATTACTGAAGGAGTTTATCAGCTGTAGGAGTTCCTTGGTAGAATTTTTGGGGTTGCTTATGTATACTATCAAATCATCTGCAAATAATGAAAGTTTCACTTCTTCCTTTCCAGTTTCTATCCCCTTGATCTCCTTGTGTTGTCTTAATGCTCTAGCTAGAACTTCAAGTACTATACTGAATAAATATGGGAAGAGTGGACAGCCTTGTCTTGTTCCTGATTTTAGTGGAATTGCTTTGAGTTTTTCTCCATTTAATTTGATGTTGGCTGTTGGCTTGCTGTAAATTGTCTTTATTATGTTTATGTATGTTGCTTGTATTCCTGATATATCTAGAGCATTTATCATGAAGAGGTTTTTGATTTTGTCAAAGGCTTTTTCAGCATCTAATGAAATGATCATGTGGTTTTTCCTTTCAGTTTCTTTATATGGTGTATTACATTGACAGATTTTTTTTAATGTTGAACCATACTTGCATCCCTGGGATGAAGCCTACTTGTTCATGGTGGATAATTTTTTTGATTTGTTCTTGGATTCAGGTTGTCAATATTTTATTGAGTATTTTTGGATCAATGTTCATGAGAGAGATTGGTCTGTAATTCTCTTTCTTTGTTGCATCTTTGTGTAGTTTAGGTATCAGGGTAACTGTAGCCTCATCAAAAGAGTCTGATAATGTTCCTTCTGTTTCTATTGTGTGGAACAATTTGAAGAGTATTGATATTACGTCTTCTCTGAAAATCTGGTTGAATTCTATGCTGAAACCATCTGGTCCTATGCATTTTTTGGTTGGGAGACTTAATGACTGTTTCTATTTCCTTGGGGGTTATTGGTCTATTTGAAACAATTATCTGGTCTTGATTTAACTTTGGTATGTGGTACCTATCCAGAAAATTGTCCATTTCTTTCAGATTTTTGAATGTTGTGGTGTATGGGTTTTTGAAGTATGACCTGATGATTCTCTGGATTTCCCAGTTGTCTGTTGTCATGTCTCCCTTTTCATATCTGATTTTATTAATTTGGATATTCTCTCTCTCTCTCTCTCTCTCTCTCTCTCTCTCTCTCTCTCTCTCTGCCTTTTCATTAGTTTAGATAAGGGCTTGTCTATCTTGTTGAGTTTCTCAAATAACCAACTCTTCGTTTCATTGATTCTTTGTATTGTTCTCTGTTTCTATTTCATTGATTTCAGCCTCAATTTGATTATTTCCTGGCATCTATTCCTCCTGGGTGAGTTTGCTTCTTTTTGTTCTAGAGCTTTCAGGTGTGCTGTTAATTCACTAGTGTGAGATTTCTCCATCTTCTTTATGTGGGCATTCAGTGCTATGAATTTTCCTCTTAGCACTGCTATCATTGTGTCCCATAAGTTTGTGTGTTTTACATTCGTTTTCATTGAATTCTAGGAAATCTTTAATTTCTGTCTTTATTTCTTCCTTGACATATTGGTGATTCAATTGGACATTATTCAGTTTCCATGTGATTATAATTTTTGTTGTTGTTGAAATCTAACTTTAATAGTAAATTTAAATAATAACTTTAATAACAGACATTATGACTCAAATGACCTTAGTAGATATCTACAGAATATTCCACTCTAACCTGTCTATTGGTGAGAGTGGAGTGTTGAAGTCTCCCACTACTAGTCTCTGGAGTTGGATGTGCAATATAAGCTTTAGTAATGTTTCTTTTAGGCCCTTGCATTTGGGGCCTAAATGTTCAGAATTGAGACTTCATCTTGGTGGATTTTCCCTGTGATAAATATGTAATGTCCTTCATGATCTCTTTTGATTGATTTTAGTTTGAAGTTTATTTTATTAAATATTATGACAGCTACACCAGATTGCTTCTTAAGTCCATTTGATAGGAAAGTCTTTTCTCAGCCTTTTACTCTGAGGTAGTTTCTGTCTTTGAAGTTGAGGTGTGTTTCTTATATGAAGCAGAAGGATGGATCCTGTTTTTGTATCCATTCTGTTAGCCTCTGTCTTTTTATAGGTTAATTGAGACCATTGATATTAATGGATATTAATGACCAATGATTGTTAATTCCTGTCATTTTTTGGTGGTAGTGTTGTGTGTTTCCCTTCTTTGTTAGTTATTGGTGTAGGATTATCTATTGCCTGTGTTTTCATGAGTGTATCTAACTTCCTTAGGTTGGATTTTCCCTGCTAGTGCTTTCTGTGGGGCTGGATTTGTGGATAGATATTGTTTGAATCTGGTTTTATCATAGAATATTTTGTTTACTCCATCTATGGCAATTGAGAGTTTTGCTGGATATAATAGTCTGGGTTGGCATCCATGGTCTCTTAGTGTCTGCATAACATCTGTCCAGGACCTTCTGGCTTTTAAAGTCTCCATTGAGAAGTCTGGTGTTATTCTTATGTGTCTGCATTTATATGTTCCTTGGACTTTTTTCTTTGCAGCTCTTAATATTTTTCTTTATTCTGAATGTTTCATAGTTTGATTATTATGTAGCAAGGGGACTTTTTTGGATCCAGCAACAATTAATAAATGGGACCTCCTGAAACTGAGAAGCTTCTGTAAAACAAAGGACATGATACATAAGACAAAATGACAGCCTACAGAATGGGAAAAGATCTTCATCAACCCCACATCTGACAGAGGGCTGATCTCCAAAATATAAAAATAACTCAAGAAACTAGTCGGCAAAATACCAAACAATCCAATTAAAAAATGGGCTACAGAGCTAAACAGAGAATTCTCAACAGAAGAATCTCAAATGGCTGAAAGATATTTAAGGAATTGTTCAACATCCTTAGTCATCAAGGAAATGTAAATCAAATCAACTCTGAGATACCTGTCAGAATGGCTAAGATCTAAAACACTGATGACAGCTTATGTTGGAGGGGATTGGAGCAAGGGGAATACTTCTCCACTGCTGTTGGGAGTGCAAACTTTTACAGCCACTTTGGAAATCAGTGTGGCAACTTCTAACAAAATTGGGAATCAATCTACCTTAAAACCCAATGATACTTCTCTTGGGCATATATCCAAGGAATGCTCAATCATATCATAAGATCACATGCTCAACTATATTCATAGCATCAGTATTCATAATAGCCAGAACCTGGAAACAACCTAGATGCCCCTCAACTGAAGAATGGATTAAGAAAATGTTGTACATATACACAATGGAGTATTACTCAGCATTAAAAAACGATGACATCATGAAATTTGCAGGCAAATGGATGGAACTAGAAAATATCATCGTGAGTGAGGTAACCCAGACTCAGACAGACAAACATGGTATGTACTCACTCATAAGTGGATACTAGATGTAAAGCAAAGTATAACCAGTCTACAACCCACAGCTCCAGTAAAAAAATAGGAAAGAAGGAGAACCCTAAGAAGGACATATGCATCACTTTGGGAAGGGGAAACAGAGGAGATATCCTTGAGTGAACTAGGGATGAGGGGTGGCAAGAGAGGATAGGGGATGGGGATGAGAGCATGGGGGAATTGGATGGTTCAGCTGGGGTTGGGATGGAGTGGGAGAGCAATGAAAGAGATATCTTCATAGAAGGAGACATTATGGGATAAGGGAGAAACCTAGGGCTAGGGAAATTCCCAGGAATTCACAAGGAGATTAGAGTACTAGCCATAGTGGTGAGGGTGCCTGAATTGGTCTACTCTGGTAATCAGATGGTGAATACCCTGTCATCATAGGGCCTTCATCCAATAACTGATGGAAGCAGATGCAGAGATCCACAGCCAAGCACCAGGCTAATCTCCAGGAGTTAAGTTGAAGAAAGGAAAGAGAAACTATATGAGCAAGGGGTCAAGATCATGATAGGGAAATCTACAGAGACAACTGAAACAAGCTCATGGGAACTCACGAACTTTAGACAGATGGCTGTGGAACATGCATGGGACTAGACTAGGTCCTCTACATATGGGAGACAATTGTGTAGCCTGGTTTATATGAGGGGCCCCTGGCAGTGGGATCAGGATTCATCCCTGGTGCATGAGCTGGCTTTTTGGAGCCCATTACCTATGGTGGGATGCCTTGCTCAGCCTAGATGTGGGAGGGGGCGCTTGGTCCTGCCTCAACTAAATGTACCAGGCTTTGCTGACTCCCCATAAGAGTCCTTACCCTTTTGGAGGAAGGGATGTGTGGGTTGGGTTGGGGGAAGGCTGGAGGAGAGCGGGAGGAGGGATGAATGGGCATCTGTTGCTGGTATGTAAAATGAATAAAGAACTTTCTTAAATTAAAAAAAGAAATTTATTTTAAAATACTTCCCTGAGATAGAAATAATTTCATCATTCATTGAAGATTAAAACACATTTGCATGTTAATGAAATGGATATGCTTGTTTGCCTTCACAATCCAATCCAAACACATGCCAGTTTTGTACTTATATGGTGAGGAATGATGTTAGGAGTTCATGAGTTTTTCTCTTTGCAAATAAACAATACTTTCTATAAGGTCAAAAATATTGTCTGTAAAGTAAAATCACTGCAGTCCATAACATACTTTGGTCTGCAATCTGAGCTAACTGTTTTAGATGGTTGTGACAGGAATCTAGTAAAGTCATTTTATCTGGGTAAATCATCAGAATGTAGTGGTTCTTTCTCATTGTATCTAGGGTAACAGTAGAATCTATTAGTGTTTGTAGAAGGTACCTAGACCTTGAAGAAATCATAGTAGTGAACAGTGATTGTTTTCTATGTTTTACAGAGTTGTTTATCTGATGGGTTTTCCGTCTGCTGCATGATTTTGGACACAAAACTATCCAGGCACACTTGGAGGTCTTGAATTATTGTGTACTGCAAACAGTACATAATTAGGAATAAAGGGTGTGAGATTGAGATGATTTCCTTCAGAGAACATATAGAATATATCAAAGGAGCTTTTGTATGAGGAACTTGTACCCTAAATACAACCTTTGTGTACAATCAATAAATACGCTTCTGAATAGAGGTTTGAGGTTCAGGTCACAGACACAGTTCTTCTCTGCTTCCAGAGAACCTAAAATTACATTCTTGAGTGGCTTTCCTTCTTTGAACATCTTGCACAACTGAGAATACCCAACAAATGGTACTTTGGGGGAGTGTGTGATATGACACCATGTACAATGCAAAGTGGTTATGTCCTATGTCAGGATCAAGGTTGCAGTGAAGTTGTATAGTGGAACATGTCCCTAAACATTTCATATTCCATTCATGTTTAATTTTAATTAATTTTTGGTTATCACACATTCAGAAATACTTTATTGTCACAACTTTTTTTCAACTCCAACGTTCATTTACTCAGTCCCATATAAAGTCAAGAGTTACTTCATTTTCTGGAGTTTTGATGTAGAAAACAAAGTTTTTCTTAATTCCTACAATATATTTTGACCATAAGCTTTCTTCTACCCCAACTAGTCCCCCTCCCTCCCGTTCTTCCTCCCTACCCAACTTCATATTCTCTCTCTTTAAAGAAACTAACACAAAGTCAAAACAAAACAAAAAAGTACATGTACACACACACACACACACACAAACACAAATGATGACCATTTTGTATTGGCCAAATACTGCTGAGCATGAGACCTGCCCTGGAATATAGTTTATATAACCAACAGGACTCCATTGATTTTTTTCCCCCTTGCCCAGAAGCTATCATTTGCAAATAACTCCTTAGCTAGGCACAGGACTTTGTGTCTACTTGTCCTCCATGCTGGGATTCTGTCTGGCTTGAACCTGTGCATGGTTTGTGAATGCTGTCATAGTCTCCATGAGTTCATGTGTGTATCAGCCCTGTTGTGTCTGGAAAATACTATTTCCTTAAAGTTGTCTACCACTTCTGGCTCTTACAGTCTTTGTGCCTCCTCTTCAGCATAGATACCTTAGCCTTGAAGGGGAAGTTATGATAACAACATCCCATTTCCGGCTAAATGCATGAAAGTCTCTCACTCTCTGCTCACTGTCCAGTTGTGAGTCTCTGTGTTCATTACTATCTACTGCAGGAAGAAGTTTCTCTGGTGAGGGTCAAGCAATGCACTGATCTATGGATAGAAATATCTCATTTGGGGTTGTTTTATTCCTATGTTTCTTAAGGAGAATAATGGTAGTAGGTTTTCCCTCAGTACTTAAGGTTATCCATATGGAAAAGCAAGGTGGTACTCAAATAGAAACTTCACCTCTACTCACTGGCATTCACAAATGCTGGAAGGTATTGACACAATAAAGAACGAGAAAAGCAATCATCAGTCTTATCTAGCTATGAACTTTGCAATTTACAACTTGGATCTGCAAGAGATATGCCCACTGGTGGAAGAGTGGCACAAATGTTATGATAATAACCAACCACTTTTAAAAATTGGATTTAAGGCCTACACCATGAGATGGAACCCATTCCTGGCATTGTTACTGATGCCAAGAACACCAGATGAAATAGATCATGGGGTCTAGGGGAAAATGGTTTTGAAATGATAGGAATAAAACACCAGGTAGATATATTAGAAAATTTTAATGGCTAGGGACTGGGACAGAAACAAAATTATAACAGCATAAAAATGGCAACACTCAGAACCTTGGTTTGATCTAATTCTTTTTATATTAACTATTATCTGTATCGATATCTCAAGTGTGATACTGAACTATAATTTGCAATCTGTTGACATTGCATGGTCAACCCTCATTGACTGGGCACTACCTGATATCAGTCTCAGGCACACACACACACACACATACACACACACACCATACATGTGTGTTTATACATATGCAAATATGCTTATATATTAATACTACATACAGAGATACAAGTTAAAAATTAAACACCAAAACAAATAGCCAAATAAAGAGGCAGCTGAATTAAAAAGAGGTTTCTCTAAGAAATAAGTGGAAATGGAAAATTAATGATAGAAACAAATGCACCTCATCCTTATCCATAAAACAATCACAAATAGAAACTAGACTTAGATTCCTTAACTTAGTCAAAACGGCCATTTTGAAGAAAGGAAAAAAATCCAGGCTGTCAAAGTGCAGAGGGGAAGGCATATATATGTGGAGGTGTGGATATTTATCAGTTCATCCACTCTAGGAATCAGTATGGAGGTTCCTCTGAAATCTTAAGAGGGTGATCTTGTTATTCCATTCTTGGTAACATACCAGAAAGAAATCAAGGCAATATACAATAGAGGTACTTGAACACCCAATTAATGGAGTCACCCTAAATGCCCATCAATGGATGGATGCCTAAATAAATAGAGACATAAGCACACAAAGGAGTTTTATTCATCTATAAAGAAAAATGAAATTATGTCTTGGCAGAAAAGTGGAACTGGAGACCATTACAGTAATCGAAACATACCAGACTCCAAAAAACCTACTGGCACACATTTTCTCCCATATGCCAAATACAGACAAAACCACATGGAAGTGGGAATGCTATTTAGAGATTGTAAATTAGGAGATACAGGGAAAACTGCATGATAAAGAGGTAAATACGACCGATGTGCATTCCATGTGTGTATGAAAAGTATCATAATAAAGCCCATTGTCTTATACAAAAAAATGCTCAAAAAAGGAAAAGAAATTGGAGTGTGGATCACAGTCAAAGACCAAAGAACTCTCACTGTTAGCTGTCCCACAGAAAGACCAAGCTACACAACCATAGTATATATGGAGAGGACCTAACTCAGACCCATACAGGCTCCATGATTGTCCCCTCAGTCTCCGTGAGCCCCTATGAGCCCTGCTTAGTTGATTCTATGGACCTTGTTCTCATGGTGTCCAGACTCCACTGGGTCCTACAATCTTCCCCACTCTCCTTTGTCTGTGAGGTTCCCTGACTTCTACCTAATGTTTGGCTGTGTGTCTCCCATCATTTGCTGGATGTAACCTCTCTGATGATGATTGGGCTATGAGTACCACAGAATATCATTAGAAATCACTTCATTTCATTGACTTTTTTGTCAGTTGTGTTTGGTTCTATCCTAGGACTCTGGGCTATCCAGCCTCTGATTCCTGGCTATCCAGGTAATGCCAATCATTGACCCCCTTTCACAGTGTAGGCCTCAAGCTGTTCTAGTCATTGATTGGCCACTTCCACAAGTTCTGTGCCACCATTACCCCTGCACATCTTGCAGGCAGAACAAATTGTAGGTCATTGGTTTTAGGGTTGGGTGGATGTCCCAGTGCCTCCACTGGAAACCTTGCCTGGTTACAGAAGATGGCTGGTTCATGCTCTGGGTCCTCCACTACTAGGAATCTTCACTAGGGTCATCCTCATAAATTCCAGGGAGTTTCCACTGTACTGTTTCCACCAACTACTCAAGTGGACTCAAAAATTATCAAGAGACTCCTGGTAGGTGGTTAATCTCAGAAATTGTACAAGGGAATCTAAATGCGCATCATGATTATCAGATGACTCATGAATAATTACTTAAATTTATTTCTTTCTCCTTGCCTAATGAGGAATACACCCCTCATTGTTTTGCCAAAAAAACAAGGAAGCTAATTAACTTACAACTCATGGTCTCAAATCAAGAGAAAAGAGTTCTTCCTGTTGATGAACAGGAGAATTGTGTGCTTCTGAAGGCACCAATGGAATACAATGCTTTGGTGACCTGAGACATATTTAACACAACTTTCATCACTTTAGACTTTGGTTGAAACCTTAAATCAGGATGAAGTAAGCTGGTAGGAGGTTAAAGCAGGAGAGTTCATGGGGAAGGAACAATGACGAGTCACCTGGGTTTTTAACCTACTCTTTTGAGAACAGGCAATCTTTAGGAACAATTTTCTTTCTGTGCAGAGCAATGTCCCATGGGGAGATCATTCTCAAAGGAGAAGCTGCTGTCAACTTTGAGTGTCTCCCCAGTGTAGTCCTTCTGATTTGCAAACTAGAGCTACACATTAATTTTCTCATTTTGAAGTCCTGACCCTGGCTGGGGATTAATACTGCTCTCTGTCCTGCTTCATGTGCCAAGTACAGCTTCAGTTCTCCATCATCAGCCATTCAGAGGGGAGTTGGGGCATTGATGCACAGACCTACCTTCCAGAGGTCAATCCAGGTGAGTCCTGGAGCTCTGTTGCTCTTGCAGCAAGAGGTCAGAAAACAGAAGAACGGAAAATGTACATGAGAGCAAAGTTAACCTAGCCAAGACTGGGATATACAAGGGAGGCTTTCTGGGTGGTCCTGAAAGGTATTGATTCATGATCCTGGAAAGAGAAGAATCCACTGAACTCAGTAATTGGGGTTAGAATTCATTTTTTTTTTTTTTTTTGGTTTTTCGAGACAGGGTTTCTCTGTGTAGCTTTGCGCCTTTCCTGGAGCTCACTTGGTAGCCCAGGCTGGCCTCGAACTCACAGAGATCCGCCTGGCTCTGCCTCCCGAGTGCTGGGATTAAAGGCGTGTGCCACCAACGCCCGGCTAGAATTCATTTTTAAGTGATAGTTTTGGAAGGCTAATCATAAAAGGATGGTTTTATGAACTCATAAAATAGTTCCATATAAATGAGAACTTATGTTTCCAGATCCTGGAAATTATGGAATGTATAGACAGAAAGCACTGGTTGTAAAGTTAAGTAAACTAAAATAACTTCATGCCTTTTTATTTTTAAAATGAATATAATGTCATGTTAATAGGAAAGATTCTGATGAATAATGTCTGCAGCATTGCAAGAGTTCATGGATTTTATAGTTTGTTGGTGCCTTTCTTCATGCAAGATAGTCACATTAAAAAGGGGGAAAGGATATATTAGAAAGATTAACTGCAATCATTTTGTTACTGATGAATACAAAAAATTATTGTGACTTTCTTACCTGTTTACTTTCTCTATTGCAAATGATGCATATCCTTTGAATTTATTGAGTAGGAATAATGTGTTTATTCCACATAAAAATAGAATTCTTTCATATGTACAGATTGGATTTCCCACCACCTTTCCTCTTTGATATTCCATTGTGTGTGTGTGTTTGTGTGTGTGTGTGTATGTGTGTGTGTTTGTGTGTGTGTGTTTAGTGTGTGTGTGTTTAGTGTGTGTGTGTGTGTTTAATGTGTGTGTGTGTTTAGTGTGTGTGTGTGTGTTTA
>CABHPR010118338.1:0-11001 GCA_902168415.1 Peromyscus melanophrys | reverse complement strand
CTTGGGGTTGTCTTCACATCAATACAGACCCCATTTGTATTTTTATCAACCTACAATTGAAATCTATGAAAACTCAACATAACATGGTTGTCTATGCTTCTAGCATGGTTCAATCATGGCAATAATAGTAAGTATTATAGAAAGTGTAACAGAATATTAGTTCACTAAATTTCTGGGCTACAGAGACAGCTATACTGAACTAAACTTTTCAGAAAGAATGGGAGGGAGAAAGGGGGAGATGAAATGAAGGAGTGAAGAAAAAGTAGAATGGAAGAGGCCCATTTTAAATTTAAGAAGCCATAATCATCACTTTGGACATTAAGTTAAATATAGAAATAAGTAAATGACATCCTAAACAAAACACAAATTAAAAATATATTTAAAATTAATAATTTAGCACAGTAATTTATAGTAATAGTTTAAAATAAGCCTAAGAATTTGCTTCTCTTTAAGTAAAAAAAAAAACAAGTTGAAATATAGCTCACACTAATCTAATTCAAGAAAAAATTTCTGAGTTAAATAAAACTTGGTAAAATGTCACAGAGCAAAAAAACGTGGCTTCTCAAACCAGGAGACTGCTTGACTCAGTCACAGACTCCTTAAAGGAGAGCCTTTCCTAATGCATCTTTTTTTGTCTGCACATAGGACAGAAAAGCCTTACATGCAAAGCCTGTTTTTCAGAAGGCTTCCCTCTTTTTGAAAACATTAAAGCAGAAATTTTTACTAAATATGTTTTTAGCAACAAAGATGATTCCTGGCATTTTACCAATATACTTTGCAACTGAGAAGCATTTTTATTGCTATGGTTATCAATACTGTGGAGTCCTTAGGAAGATCCTTGGCCAAGCACATTATTTGGCTAGGTAAGATGCCTTGTTCATCTTTGAGAACATAGATTATGATGAATAATGCATTGGGGCTTTTTTTTATTTCTTTCTTTTTTTGCATAATGTACCTTTGATATTTACCAAAGAAGAGCTTTTCAGAAAATAAATTTAATCAAGAGCAGAGTATTCAACCAGCCATGGAAAAGATGTATTTTGGGATAAAGTGTATACTGCAAGCTAGCTCTTCAAACAGGGCCCAGTAGAAAGTCGAGGGGTGGGATCTGCTGCTCCTATTTCCATTCAGTTGTGCCTGGGTATCTTAAAACTCAGTCTGATGTTTCCAAATAAAGTACATATAACACATCAGCCTGAGCGGTTGGGAGACAATGGAGAAATTGACTAGGTCTCTAAACCGGGCTACTAGCCTGAAGAGCTGGCCCGTTGTATCCTAAACCCTCTTAGAACACCAGTGCCAGATTCAACCAGTGAATGATGCCCTAAGCAAAAGACCAGGCCCAACTTATACATCCCTCCCCAGGACTCAGTACATAATACTGTGAGGAAAGTAAAAGTTTTAATTTCAAAAAAAAAAAAAAGGACACCAGAAACCCACCAGGCTTTGATGTATATTCAGACACATGTGGTAAATCTCTTAATGAGTAAATGGCAACATTTTAATCAACAGCATGAAAATGAAATATGCAAAAATGCCTAGCTTTACTTGAAGTAGATTTTCCTCTAACAAATCACAGCAGGAACAGGTACCCAGTGGTCACCTCTATCAACTGTCATCATTGAAGCAGCTCAACAGTGTTTCTAAAGTTTGTTCTGGTTGGTTGGTTGGTTTGATGGGATTGTGTTTTTTATTTTATTAAAAAATTTGATTTTATTAATATTCTTTGCCACTTTCATATCTATATGCATATATATGTAAAGTATTTTGATCATATTCATGACCATAACTCTCTCTTATCTTCTCTCATTACCACTGAACACTTTCTGTTTCCCAAGCCCTGCTCTGCTATAGTTTCTGTGATATGTTCCTGTGATAAAACATTCTGACAAGGGCTGGAGAAATGGCTCAGCGGTTAAGAGCACTGGCTGTTCTTCCAGAGGTCCTGAGTTCAATTCCCAGCAACCACATGGTGGCTCACAACCATCTGTAATGAGATCTGGTGCCCTCTTCTGGCCTGCAAGGATACATGCAGACATTACACTGTATATATAAAAAATTAAAAAAAACATTCTGACAAAAGGGTTTATTTCATCTTATACTTTCAGGTCATGGTTCATCATTGAGAAAAATCGAGGCAGGAACTCAAAGCAGGAAACTGAAGAAAGGAACTGTGCTATTCCATGCAGTATGACCCATGAGCAGAGAATTTACTCATTTACAAGGAAGTACAGCTTGATGGCTTATTCTCGGGCTTATAGTTAGCTAGCTTTACTACACAGCCAATACTACTTGTCCCAGAAATGGCACTGTTCAACATCAGCTTATCCCTCCTCTATCAATTAACAATAAAGATAACCTGGTACAGACATGCACAAAGGCCAATCTGATCTGGGTTGTGGACTTCCTTCTCATATAACTTTAGGCTGTGTCCAGATGATGGTTAAAGATAACTAAGATAACCTTTTTTTTTTTTTTAAAGAACCATTGAGTTTCATTAGGGTTGCCTGCATGAACATTAGTGGGGGGCTATTTACTGGCTCATCTACAGCTTACCGAAGGCTAAAATACTAAAGAAAAATGACTTCCACCTCCTTGGCAGAAATGAAGTACTAATAACTCCTTGAGAAGGGGTAGAGCCTCATGAAGCCCTCCCCCATCATGACGGAATGTTGACAGCCCAATTTTTTGTGTAAGTCTTGTGCAAGCAACCACAGCTGCTCTTGTTCATCAGTGCAATAGACACAGCCTGCCCATAGGAAGCATTTCTCAGAATTTCCCCCCATCTACTGAACCTCAAGTTTTTCTGCCTTCTCTTCTACCATGTTTCCGGAGCCTTTGAGGGGGTGACACAGATGTCTCGTTTAAGGATGAACACTCAGCCATCACTTGTTCGTAGCATTGTGATAATTTATGAGTCTATGCATTTACTGTTTCTCAATGCAAAAAAGAAGCTTATCTGGCCAAGGCTGAGCACAAAATCAACCTCTGGGTATAAACATAAATAGTTGGAAGGCAAGTTGATAGCATATTCATTTAGCAAAATAGCACTAGATCCCCCCGTAAGGCATATGACTCCTTTAGCTTTGGGCTACTGATCCTGTTTGTAGTACCATGAATTCTTTACTCCATTTGGACCCCAAATGCAATCAGAAAGCCATTGAATACTCACATAAAAGCCATGGCACTATTGTACCTATGCTTATTGATTTATTTTTTTTGGCAGCTCATAACAAACTAGAGTTATCTGGAAAGAGAAACCTCAAATGAGAAAACACCTGCAATCAACTCTATAATGCATTTTCCTGATTAACGTAGAAAGTCCCAGACCAGGAAGGGTGGTGTCATTCCTTGGTCAGTGGGCCTGTAATCTATAAGAAGCAGGCTGAGCAAGCCATGAGGAACAATCCAGTCAACAGCATTTCTCCAGGGTCTGCTTCAGTTCCTACCTCCAACTTCCTGTACTGTTTGAGTTCCGGCCTTGGCTTCTCTTACTGATGGACTGTGATCAGGACATATAATTCAAATAAACCCTTTCCTCCACCAAGTTGACTCTGGTCATGGTGTTTATTCCAGCAATAGAAAACAGAGTAAGACAGCAACAATGGCCATATCTTGCCCGGAGAGTCAGTGTTTTAGTATACACAGTCCACCTCTGGATAAGACCTCTGATGGCTTTTCTCTCCCAGCGATCTGCACAACACCTTCCCACACTATGAAAGCTAACCAACAGGGAAGAAGCTTAGAGCTTCCAGACTGATTTCTCTATGTCCTACAGCTGAAGTATGTGGTGTCTTCAGCAACAGGGTCTTGCTTTATAGTTCTGGTAAACAAGCAAGAGTATGGGGCCATAGTCTGAGTTTTTTTAAAGGTTTATTTATTATGCATACAGTGTTCTGCTTGCATGTACACCTACATGCCAGAAGAGGGCACCAGGTCTCATTATAGATGGTTGTGAGCCACAACGTGGATGCTGGGAATTGAACTCAGGACCTCTGGAAGAGCAATCAGTGCTCTTAATCTCTGAGTCATCTCTCCAGCCCCCCATAGTTTGATTTTTAAGCTTCTTAATCAACAATCAGTCGAGACCAGAGATTAGAAACATTCAGTACCAAGGGATTCTGTGTTTGTCATTATCTTTAATTTCATTTTCTTTAATTTCTAATAAAAATGGTAAGCCCAACTTCTAAAGATGGCTAATTTCTAGAGACTGATTTCAGTGAGAGGAACATCATTATTATCATACCAGCATCTACTAGAGATTCTAAGTCAGTCAGTCCTGCTTTGTCTGATACAGTGGTCACTACCCACATGTCTGTGTATGTATATAAATTTGAATTACCCCAAACTCTCAAGTCAAAATTCAGTTCCTTATATTCACCACACTTCAAGTGCTCAGTAACAGATATAAAACATTTCCATCATGGAAGAAACTTCTATTGGTACTGTGCTCCAAAGGCAGAAATGAAGGCATGCCTGTGTTGTGTAGATCCCCAAGTCTTTTGTGATTCTAGGAGCTTACCATTTAATCTGATGTTGAGAAGTGCAAAAAAGATGATACAGTGAATATCCAGAACCTGTCAGGGATCAACCTCATCACCAGAAATGGTTAACTATTGCTTTAGCTCCTTTGTCTTAAGAATATGCTTTTTTGTAAAATGAAATATGTTTCTCTTCTTGAAAAAATTAATACTTAAAATCATGTGTGTCTATACAGTATCATATAATGTTTAGATACATGTATGCATTGTGTGATGTTGAAATAAAGTGTCTTAGTTAGGGTTTGAGTGCTGTGAAGAGACACCATGACCACAGCAACTCTTATAAAGGAAAACATTTAATTGAGGTGGTAGCTTACAGTTGAGAGGTTCAGTCTGTTATCATCATGATGGAAGCATGGCGGCATGCAGACAGACATGGTGCTGGCTACATCTTGATCAGAAAGAAACAGGAAATAGTCTCAAACACTGGTCAGCATCTTGAGCATGGGAAACCTCAAAGCCCAACCCAACAGGGACACACTTCCTCCAACAAGGCCACACCTACTCCAACAAAGCCACACCTCCTAATAGTGCCACTCCCTATGAGATTATGGGGGTCAATTATATTCAAACATTAAGAAAATTAACATATCAATCAAACCAAGAAAACAGAAAGCACTTATTTCTTTATGGCAAGAACATTAAAATTTTTCTCCCTTAGCTTAGTGTGGTATTTTTTGCTTTGATTTTTGATATAGGGTCTCATATAGTTGGCCTGTGACTATGTAGCCAAGGATGGCTTTGAACTCCTGCCCTTTCTGCCTCCTCCCAAGTGCTAGGATTACAATTTCCATCCAGAGCGCATCATTATCATCTACAGTTACTATACTATGCAATAGAATGTCTATCTAACTGTAACCTTTCTAGCTATAACCTCACTGTGACCTAGGACCTGTTGACCTGTCTTTCCTCAACCCTCCTTCTTTCTCCTCCACCAGTTATCAGTCTCTGGTAACACTGGTGAGTTTCTACTCAAACTTCTAGATCAGTTTTTATTGTGAGTCCATAATTAAGTGTGATCACGTAGTGTTTATATAGGCCCAGCTTGTTTAACACAGCATAATGTCCACCAGGTCCAGCTACATTTCTGCTAGTTAGCAAGCAGACCTTAGTTCACACCTAGACTCATGTTCTGCTTTCAAACTGTTCTAAGTGTTGCATGCCCTTTCTAATCTACCCATCTTTCAAAGACCATTTCAGGGCTTGGCTGTTACCAAACCTTTCTCGACCTCTGTTCTAGTCGCTTTCTCTCTTCCAAATGATACAGTACTCATAATATTGCAAATGTACCATACTGTGTTTCTTTGAAAAGTGATAGGATTCACTAACCATGAATCTATTATATGAATTATATTCTGCCTCTTCATTCCCGTTCTTATTTAATCTGTCTGTCTTTAAACTGACATGTGAACTTCTTCCATCAAGATGGGAACATTGATGCCCCCTCACCCGTGGAGAGATCTTTCAGTATTACTCTTAGGGAAAGGGTACCAGGTACTAGCATATAACAGTAACCCTGACCTGTATCATTCTGGTTTTCTAGACTTCCTATTACCCACTGAGGTTTTCTGTGCCGTGCATCACTGTCCTGGCCATACTGCTCCCATAGCAGAAACCAGAACTCTAACTCTGTCTCCATTCTCCAAAATTGAGCTCAGTGAAGAATTTCTCCAACACTTTTTGATTGATATGAAGCAATTTCTCCATTTTTGCTTCGAAAAACTACATTTTCAGAAGGTCAACATCCCCCTTCCACGAAGATTATTTTCTCCACTGGATTTTTTCATTTACCTAACCTCAGTGTCTGATTGCTTTGTGAATGCATAAACTTTGCAAATCAACAAAACTTAGATTTCTTGGAAAATCATGATCTCGTCCCATCTCCTCCCACTCACTACCAGCATATCCACACAAAATCTCTCCTCATTTCAAATAAATGACAAATTACCTGGGATGCATGAAATACATCTCTGGATTTCTGGACACCTTTTTTCCTGCTTGTCTTGACAAAGTTCCTGCTTGGCTTCTCTTACTGATGGGCTGTGATCAGGACATATAATTCAAATAAACCCTTTGAGCATACAATGCATACATGTATCTAAACAGTATCATATATTAATATGCCAACTACAAACATGGGCAAAAATTTCTACTTCCAAAGACCACCAACCAAGCACAAGTCTACTAGATAAGATTAATTTAATGAAGTGAAGGAAAAAGCATGGAAAGCCAAGATAGAAAAATGAGAGCTTTCTTAGGGTTTTGGAGCTCTGATGATTTTGAAAACAGTCTAAGAATGTCCAACCTTTTGACAATGTACTAGATGATTCCATCTATAATGTTCATGTGCAAGAACCATGTACATTTGTCTTAGGCTATACCCATATCTAACCTGGGCTGCATGTGGCCTCAGGTTAAATGTGTTTCCCAAGGAAGCTGGGATTTCTTTGGGTTTGGCTGCTTTTTCTGAAGCTGGATTAAGACAGGTAAGAGTTTAACTAGGATTCAGGTCAAGCAAGACCAAAGGTGGTGGAGTGAGATTAGATATCCAGCAATACTGGAAAAGAACCAAACGGATCGTGGGGACCCACAAGTAAAGAATCTATAGAGGTGGTCCATGAGGATTTCCTCCCTTGCTGCCATCTCCCTTCTCTCCCTTCTTCCCCTTTCTTTCCTTCTTTCATCCATTGGATCCAACTCAAGGCTTTGTGCATGATGGGTGAGTACCACAGCCCTTTTTACTGGATTTTTTAGCTGCCAAGTAACGTGGGAAGAAAGTGTGCTTCTTCCTAACTTCCTCTACATCTGTCCTCCCTGCTACAGTGACCACTTGAGTCAGTATGCACTCCTCAACCTTGCACAGCTTTTATTCCTTAGGTAGATAGCTTTTACCCCATGGTAACGATGTTAGGCACTCTGAATAGTACCTAACATCATTTAATGTTTTAAAATTCTCTGCACATTCTTTAAGGTGGAGCCTTTAAGGTGGAACTCAGACCTGCCGTCTTCCCTCAGAGCCGGCATTGCCACCCACAATGCAAAGGCCTTGCCAGCAAACCTGTCAATGCTGCATAGGAGCAGAGGTAAATGTGAGGTGGTAAAGCAGCAATGTTAAAATCCTAGACACTTTTTTTTCCATATACAAATTGTAAGCCAGGTTATTCTGAAATTGTCAACCTTCAGATAATTTTAGACATGATGTACAAACCTCCCAGCTGAGCTCATGGGGTCAGAGGACCTTCTTCACAGGGCCTCTAGCTCTTAGGTCATAAAATCAAGCTTCTTCAAGGAAGCCAAGAGAGGTCAGGCCTCATGGAGAGGTTCTGGAGAGACTCATGGAAGCAAAACATGTGTTGTATAATTCTTCATTCTCACAGTTGCAGAGTGGAGTTATTTCATCTGTCAGCTGTGCAGCCCAGGAGATACAATGAGTTCTGAAAGGTGAGGTTTTATATCTGAGTCACTGCCTGGTTTTCCAGAGAGGTGATATAAGTCATTTTCACTGAGGTGGTGAGGCGTGCTAGACAGAGTCCCTCTCACCGTGCTGTGTAGCCTCTGCCCCTACTGGTTAGTATTCACCTCGTTTCTCATTTCTCTGTTTTCAGTTTGTTAGTGCTCTGACATCTCCCCTTGGGTTCTTCAAAACCAATGCTTTTTTAGGGTGGCCACTTGTCCCTTCATGCTCTCAACTAGGTCTCTCATCATTTAACAGGAAGGACCCTCTACACTCTGAGGAATATGCTTGAATTTGGGTCTCTTAAACACTCCAGAGACCCAGAGTGCCACTCTGTATGAACGGTCGTTCTACAGCAACCTCTGCAGATCCTAAATCTAAACACAAAAGCAGCATCCAATTTTGTTGGGATGAGACCAGGGTCAATGATTACCACATACAATTTAAAGCCAAGGAGAAAGGAAAGACTCAAAAACCAGCAGCTCTCCGCGAAGATCAGAATTCTGCAGGGTGGAAGCATTAAGATCAAAATTCCTTTTTCCCTCACTCAGAAAACCAATCAGGAATGGTTAGGAAGCTAGTATCTAAACTTCTTCCTGAGAAGGTGAGCTATTTTGTTCTCTTTGTTTCTCCAAACAACTAAAGCTCTTGATGTTCATGCATGTGCTTCTGACAAATCAATCTGGTTGTGGTTTTGGTCTATTTGCTTTCTATATGGATGAAAAAAAAAAAAACAAAAACTGAGGAGACAATTCTACAGAACACATACCTTTTTTTTTTTTTTTTTTTTTTTTTTCTTCTGTGAGAGTGTTGCTTGCCTGAAAACCTTGCTGAGTAATGATCTGGGGAACTTGGCAAATGGCCTACCTGCTGCTGTTTACACACATGCTCATGCTAATGTAGAGTAACATAATGGAGGAGTCTTAGGACTTTAGCTGCTTGTGATGCCTTTTACTAAAATGTAAAATAAACATGAAATCAGAGGGGAAAAAACATCATAAAGCAATCAAGAGAAAAGGAAATTAACATTTTAAAACCCTAGATTCTTAATTAAATTTGAAAGTGGTCAAGGAAAAGACTTCTAATTCATACATAGTAAGTGGAGAACAAGCATGGATTACTAAATATTTTCATGAGATCCACTCCAGAGAAATGACAGAACAGAGTACAAATTTTTCCTCATAAGCTAACATAAAAGCCATGAGAAATCGAAAGGTTTCCAAGAACTACGGGGTGTGTGTGTGTGTGTGTGTGTGTGTGTGTGTGTGTGTATGTGTCTATGCATGTGTGCATGTGTGTGTACTGTGTGCATGTGTGTATTGACAAAATACAGCTGTTGTCAATATTCTACACTTATTAACCAGAATCTTTTTCTACTTTTTTCAGTATTTCATTTCTTTACAACTTAACATTAAATGCATCACTAACTCAAAATTTCATGAAAGGTGAACAAGGACCTAACTTTTGCCTCCACATACTTCACCAGGAAGACACTAAAGTCTTCCGCGTTACAACCAGTCTGTACAGTTGCCACCTCACAAATATTTGTCATGTTAACAACTCTCAGTGGAAATCACCATCCATCAACATCTGTGAGGGTATTAAAGCCAACATAGACTGGGTCTCAGTTAGGGTTTCTATTGCTGTGAAGGGACACCATGACCACAGACACACTTATGAGGAAAACAGTTTGAGGGGGCTCACTTGCAGGGGGCTCACTTATCATCATGATGCGGAGCATAGCGGCATGCAGGCAGACATGGTGCTAGAGGAGTAGCTGAGAGTCCTACATCTTGCAGGCAACAGGAAGTCAACTGAGACACTGGGCAATATCTTGAGCATAAAAAACTTCAAAGCGTGCCCACACAGTAACATGCTTCCTCTAACAAGGCCATACCCATTCCAGCAAAGCCACACCTAATGGTGGGGGCCAATTACATTCAAACTACCATAGACTGTACTTTCCTTATGCCAGAACTCATTGTGAACACCTCAAATGGAAGTATCTTCTTTAATTCTTGTAAATGTCTCTTGAGGGCCACAACATAATTTCTGTCTTACAGATGAAGAAAACAATGATTTTCAGAATTACATAGCAAACAAAAGAAGCTATGAAAAGGGTAATTGTTATTGTTTAACAAATAAATTTGACTTTCATAAAAATTGTAGTGAGCTCAGGACACACACTGCCAGTCACAGGCACCTGAACCCTGGGCATTTTGACTTCTAAACCATCGTTGTTCCTACCTATTTGATGCCTATCATTTTTTAATAAGGCTTCTGGGATATGAAAATAGCACTGATCTGCAGGAACTGTAGAGATGGACAGATTATTACTGAAACACTGTGAAAAGTATATCTGCCTATCCATCCATCAGTCTACTGAGAGACAAGTGTGGATATTACTTACGACAAATCCCAAGGAGCCAGTGTCTACTTTAAAATTCACCTCAAGATGTCACTGGTTGACAGAGGCAGTTCTTATGACAGTTTCAGGTTGACACCCACAGAAACAGTCCACAGTATTATCACAAAACATGCACACATCCTTGCACGGACATACCTGCAGACATACAGCCATGGTTTGCCATGTAGCCAAGATGTCAGGGACACCACGACCTTTTCACATGCAAGAGAATCTTTGTTGACAGTAACTATAGATTGTTTCTTCAAACTCAGCTTCACAGAGGCTATGGGAGATTTCTACCTCTGTGTATCTTTCTACTTCCACCTCCCCTTCCATACCCGAGTTCCAAGGCCAGCAACCAATCCTGGAGTTTTCTTGCTTCCTGAATGCCAGAAAGCAACTTGCCTGTGGTATTTACCTTTGTTTCCAGTTACCAAAGCAAGAATAATCATGCAGACTGTGTTTTGACTGACCACCTCTCGTTTACAGAGATATAAGCCTTGCGCCCTCTTCGTTGGAGACTAGATCTAAAACTACTGTGGGTCATGTGTTCGGTCCCTAAGTAGCTGTCAGCCCTGAATGTCCTTCTTAGTTCTTGT
>CABHPR010118337.1:683-10802 GCA_902168415.1 Peromyscus melanophrys | reverse complement strand
AAAAAAAAATCTTGGTAGAGGGAACCATTAGGGGGGTTAGGGAGAAACCAGGTGCTAGGGAAATCCCCAGGAATCCACAAGGATGACACTAACTAAGACTCCTAGCAATAATGGAGAGGGTGCCTGAACTTACCTTTCCCTATAATCAGTTTAGTGACTATCCTAATTGTTATCATAAAACCTACATCCAGTAACTTATAGAAGCAGATGCAGTGATCCACAACCAAGCACTGGGCTGTATAGTGGTATTTTATTTGTGCTGAAATGTGATTATATTTGTATGTTAATAAATAAAGTTGCCTAGGGGTCAGAGCTATTACAAGCCATAGCGAAAGCCAGGGAGGTGGTGGTGCACGCCTTTAATCCCAGCACTTGGTAAGCAGAACTAGGTAGATCTCTGTGTGTTCAAGGATACAGCCAGCATTGGAGACACACGCCTTTAATCCCAATACCAACCATAGAAGACCTGGAGTGACTACAGACAGGCAGTGACGGAGACGGTCATGTGGTTGGGTTTACAACCAATGAGAAGGCAGAACAGAACTCTATTTAAAGACAACGCACAGGAAGTAGTTCCTTTTTTGGAGAGGTCTCTTGGCGGAAGAGGCTAGCCAACAGCTGGCGGGTAAGGCTCTTAGCTCTGACCTCTGGGGCTTTTATCTTTACATTGGCTCTGTGTTTCTTATTTAATAAGACGGTTAGTTACATCTACAGGGCTGAGCTCCTAAACTTGAGTTGAAGAGAGGGAGGAGGGATCACAGGAGTTAAATGAGGTCAAGATCATGATGGAGAAAACTACAGAGACAGCTGACCCAAGCTGGTGGGAGCTCATGGACTCTTGCCTGTCAGGTGGGGAATATCTATGGAACTGAACTAGGAGAACATTTCTATAGGACAAGTGGGCTAGGGAAGTAGAACATACTGTCTTTGCACTCACATTATTAGTGCTTTGCAATATGAGCTATACATGTAGACATTTTTTCCTGTTATATTTCTACTGTGGTATTATAGCTGTAGTATTTTGAATATAATTGGCCCTCAAAAGCTCATGGGGAGTGGCAAATTAGGAGATGTGGCTTTGTTGCAGTAGGCATGGCCTTGTTGGAGGAAGTGTGTCGCTGTGGGGTGGGCTTTGAGGTCTCATATATCCTAAAGCCACACCCAGTGCCCCAATTCATTTCCGGTTGCCTTCAATTCAAAATGTAGGATTCTCAGCTATTTCTCCAGCGCCATGTCTGCCTGCATGCCACCATGTTGCACCATAATGATAATGGACTAAACCTCTAAAAATGTTAGCCCCTCCAATTAAACATTTCCTTTATAAGAGTTGCTATGGCCATGGTCTCTCTTCATAGCAATAGAGACACTAGCTAAGACAATAACCTACCTTTGGCTGGACTTGTGTCGGTACTGCATGACAAGATTTAAGCTTTGGAATACAAGCTTGCGTGCTTCTCTGTGGACTAACCAGGGGTATGTCATGAGTGTCTGTGGCCAAGCTTGTAAGTGTTATGCAGATGGTACAGGTAGCTCTGGGAGATGAAGAAGGATAAGTCAGTGAACATCATGTAATATATTTATACTATATATTTTTCCTACAATTTTTTAAATATCAGAAAATTTCTTTAAACTGTAATAATGTTTTTGTATTTTCCCTAGTTGTTCACATGTGACATTTAAAAATAATATGTATCTAGGAATGTTTATTCCATCATGACTATGTTATACCCAAAATTATTGAGACTACTAGAGGGGATAATGTCATTCCTTCAATTAGTTACACAATGTTATTTATTTTTATGTGTTTATATCAAAGACAATACCACATGCTTTGTCCACATAATGCTAGAACATCTGGATGGAGAGTAGAAAATGTAGCAGCAAGCCCAGATGGTTTGTAAGAACAAGGCCAAGCATCCAGATGGCGAATGCAAGCATCTGGAGAGCAAATACCAACTCCTTCATTCAGATGTCAGGCTTCACATAGACAGTGCATCAATAGAGTCTTTGTGGTGAAGAAAGTGTATTATGAATAAACTGAAGGTCAAAAGGGAGGAGGACAAACATGTGAAAGAAAGCTTAGAGCTCACATTAATTTTTAACAGTCATCAAAAGTAATTTATAATTGTTTAACATGTAATGTACTTAAAGAAACTCTAACTGAAAAAGACTCAGCTTAGAAGATTCACTTTTTAATTGTTACCCTGTTTGCTGAGCTTTTGATTTAGGATAATCTGTAACGCAGCTCACGTGTATAATAAATGGGCTCAATTAAAAATTGCATTTGATGCCCATTAAAAGTTCCTTGATCTTTAATATTACAATATTCTGCAATCCAGAATTGCATCTAGCATGTCACATTCAATAAACAGGCTTTTCTGCTATCTCAGAATAATTAACTTTATCTTTGTCACAGGGAGCAAAAGTAATGAAGGCAGGATAGACATTATTCATTTGTTCCTGGCATGAGGCTCTTATTATTTTAGCCTTTCTTCCTACAGCAACCTCATATTTAGTGTATTATCAACATTCATAAAGTTATATCTGGCAGAAAACTTCACAACTTCTTCATGGCTCCTACTTTCTGAGACTACTGAATAATATGAAAAATATAATTTAAGGAATTGGAGGATGCCCTGTTGAACTAATCCTTTATGTTTATTATTCATCCAACACCAGCATAGGTAAAATGTAGAATGAACTCCTACTTTCAAAAGTTTTCTATAAAATTAGAACTTGTTCACCCTGAAGAATTCTTATTCCACACAGCAGCCCCCTAGTAGTGATACATCTTTTCTTTCTGCTGCTTGCATGTCTTGAAACTCTTGATAATCAGCTATTGGTGCTAACTACAGAGCTTTGAAGTTCTATGTTGAAATCAGCCCCATTGGTTTATAATTGTTGCAAGCTTAACTGTGACCATCAAAATAACCTGCCAAAAATCTTATTCCTAGTACCTCCAATGTGACTTTCTTTGCAAATACAATTGTATTGAAAAGGGAGTTGTGTTATTCAGGGGATGCCTTGTCTTACTTAACATGTTGGATTTCATGACTACATTTATGCTAGTGGAACCTTATCATCACTTTGTAAGTTACATTCAACAACAAAAACAAAAAACTTGCCGGGCAGTGGTGGTGCAAGCCTTCAATCCTAGCACTCAGGAGGCAGAGGCAGGCAGATCTCTGTGAGTTCCAGGCCAGCCTGGTGTACAAAGCGAGTTCCAGGAAAGGCGCAAAGCTACCCAGAGAAACCCTGTCTCTAAAAACAAAAAAAGAAAAAAAAAAGAAAAGAAAAGAAAGAAAAAGGAAAAAAAAAACTTAAAACATGAATCTGACACAAAATTTCCTTACGTTATTTCATATAAAATTGTGGCCAAGTAAGAGGGAAATAAATTTCCCCAAAAACTTTCATAAATATGAGAGATAAGATGAGATTTGTGAAGGGCTAACAGGATCTTGGTGGGTGGAGGATTTAGGATGTGTTTGTGTGGCAGAAGAAAGAGCATCTCCACATGTTCCAGCAGGACAGAGAGAAAAGATGATGCTCATCATGGGAGGGTGGAACAGTAAACCCACTGCCTTCTATTGTCTGATGGAGACCATGATCAAAAGCACCTCAGGAAGGCAATGGTTTATCTGGCTTACATATCTGAGTCACAGTTCACTAAAGAAAGCTAGGATAGGAACTCAAACAAAGAACTTGGAGACAGGGACTTATGCAGAAGCCAGGGAGGAAAATTGCTTTCTGGGCTGCTGTCCATGGCTTCCTCAGCCTGCTTCCCTATATAACTTGCCCAAGATGGCATCAGCCAAAGTGTGCTGGGTACCTCATATTAATCAATAATCAAGAAAATGCCCCATAGACTTCCTTACATGCCAGTATGGTGGAGGCACTTCCTCAGTTAAAATTTCCTCTTCACAGATATGTCTAGGTTTGTGGCAAATTTAAAAGAACCAACCAGTGAACTAACTTGGGCAAGGATATTGTTGATAGGGAACAGCAAGAAACAAATAGCTAATTGGAAAACCGACAAAGTGGGTAATTGCGAGGATGGGACAGAATGAACAGCACAGAAAGAATGCAGAACAAAGGGATGATAAAAATAAAATTATTTTAGGAATATTACTATCAAAAATGTCTACCCACAGCACAGCATTTAATGAAAATATTGTAAAATAAATTTATAGGAGGAGCAATAGAAGTCATGCTAATAAACTAAGGAATATTCTATTTAAAAGAAAGTAAGTAATGCCAATATCCCTAAAAGAATTAACAGGTGGAGACAAAGAAATTTCTTAGCAGTTATATTGGGATATTGGGGATGGTATTCTGTTGGTGTTAGTGGCTGGGCCTAAAGGAAAACTGTGTTATTTTTATAAGATGCCCTTTACTTGGGCAGAACTAATTCTTCAGGACTTAGATGAGAACAAAACATAAAATTGTGGGAAAGTTATTGCTTTGCTCTTTACTGCTTACTGTTCACTAAGTTGCCCCATAAGGGTCATATGCTCTGAGAACATTAGGAAGATACAAGGTTCTGTAATGCAAGTTCAATATGCTTTGTGTTTATTTTTTATGATTATAAATACAGCATTTCTCCCTTTCCCTTTCCTCCCTCCAAACACTTCCATGTCTCAAATTCTCTTTCAAATAAATGGCCTCATTTTCACTAATTGTCACTGCATGCATGTATGTATATGTACACACATATATGTTCTTAAATATAATATTTTCAGTCTACATTATTCCACTTTATGTATATTTTCAAGGCAGACTGTTTGGCACCGGACAACAATTGGTGTATTCTTCCCTGGGGAAGACTGTATCTCTTATTCCTAGATTTCCGTAGTTGCCTACACTGTTTTGTGAAGAGTGGAAGAGTGAGATTTCATGGGCTTTTCCTCATGCACTTTGACATGTCCATTGGTTTCATCCTTGTTCAGCACACATTTGGGCTGTCATATTGATGAGACTTTATAGACATAGCTTTTGATATTACTAAGAGACAGAATTTCACAGCACACTCGGTGATCCTCTAGCTCTTCCACCCAATTTTGTGCAGTGTTTCCCGAGCCTTAGGTACTGGAGAGTTTTGTGAATGTGACACATTTTCAAATGACAGGAATGTTATTCAAATGGTAAAGTATGTAAGCAGAGCAGAAAACAATGATTACAGCTATAAGACCTGGAAATGCAGATGAATTAGATGAAGACGTTTGAGGTTCATGAAGTCAATATCCTAAGAGGAAGACTTTTGAAATGATTCCTACACTTCTTTTCTTTGAGATAAGATTTCATGTATCCTAGGTAAGCCTTGCAATCACTGTGTAGTAGAAGATGACCACTTCTGACCATGAATTCAGAGAAAGTGAGGCATAGTAGTAGCAGATGGCTGTAATCCCAGTGGAGGCAGTGGAGTGCTGAAGACTAGGAGTTCAAGGTCATCTTGGCTATATAGCTAGAGGTCAGCCTGTTCTACTATGACCCCATTCCAAAGCAAATAACATAAAGAAGGCACACATGAGCACATGCAGAGGTAGTAGAAACAGAGCACTCCAGTTATATAACTAACTATTAAAGGAAGACTCTGGTAATGTCCATGGATAAGAAAACAAAATGATCTAAAGCTTGATTTTTTTTCCTGCAGCATAAGATAAACCATCTAAAATAAGGTAACATTTAATCAGAACTTTAAGGATAACAAGAATTTAATAATGAGTGTATAACATGGAAAGAAGTCACAAGAAACAAAGGTCATAAAAGCAAGGCAGGTTTTCTTTAATGTAGAATTCATGTAAAGTTGGGTAGAGCATTTATCTATAATATGCTCACATTTATGGGGTTACAAATTTTACTAGTGTAGAGAAAGTTGCATTTTTTATTCACTATTCATTCATATAAGTGTAGGTTTTAATTACCTACTATATGAAAGGACACTAAGTATTGGGAAGAAACATTAAGTGACATAAATCTAGGACTCTTCTAAAAGACAGAAATGAGTTGAATATATGTTGATTCCAACTATAATAAGAAACACTTAATGTTGGAATGATAGAAAAAAGAATCCAATTTGGGAATACTAATTTGGGAAACCATATTCTTACTAACAGAATAAAATAAGTGAAAAACAAGAATAGCTATTAGAATGAAGATTTGGAGAAATACATTTGAAATAAGTTTGATATATGATGTGGGAAACCATGGAAGTCTGGTCAATAATTTATTAAGGGATGAAATGGTAATTATACATTCATGAATACAAAATGAAGTGGTATTGTTGCCTCCTTGTCCACTAGGAAAGGATGGAGAAAACTCCATATCAGTTCACCCAACTGTGGCATCAGGAAACCTTCCTTGTCCCAGAGAGAGTGAGAGATCCTTCTCCTCAGATCTTATCCAAACATGGATTCAGAGAAGACCATGCCCCATAGGGCTAGTCACCCCAATCCCATTGGCTAAACATCTAATTCCCACAACAGATATATGTTACTTATTTAGATATCCTGAATGACAAATGATAGTTTTAAGATGGGAAGTCTTATGGAATGGGAACTCCAAGATTCATTGGGCAAATAACATAAGTAAGAGGAAGTATTGCTTCATATTTTGAAGATGATAGTAATTTTTAATGTTAGATTTTAATATGAATTTTCATAGAAAAGCTAAACTGGAAGTCATCAAAATATAGCCAATAATTCACTAATAGTGTAGGTGTATGCAGTAGGAAACTAAATTATTAAATCATGAAAACAGATGAGTTCCCAAGGCAAGAATTAAAATTTCATCTTAAAATAGAACAAAATAAAATGTACAGCATATCCATTCTGTTGCATACACTTACTAAAGGGAATGAATATTTAATGACAGACAATGTAGACAAAATAATTATATTAGGTTTACACTCTTCAAATGAAATCACTCTTTAATCTTACCTTAGTTAAGTCCATCAGTGTTCAGCAAGTTTCTCTTCACCTTCATCTTATTTTTGTTGTTTAAATAATTCTGTTGTAATTTAACTACCTAAGCATTTCATTGATATTCACATATGTAAACTATTAATTTTGCTGAAACACTTCACATTAATATTTTTACAATAGTGCTTGTATATGATAAAAATCATATATTAAAATTAAAATTAGAGATATGAAAACCAGAAGGTGAATATTAATCTCACTTAAATTATTCTAACAAAATATAGAAATTTAAAATTTCATAGAAATTTACAAAGCCAAATTTGTAAAACTTCATTGAATGTCTGACAGAATAAATGAAGTATTGCCCTGTACACTTAATATAATTTGATGATCTAATCATTGATTTGATTTCTTGATTTCTGGAGATGCATTAAAATATTAAGATTATTAAGCTATATATACCAAGATGTTGAAGGAAATCTTAAAATTTTTATAGATGAATATAATTGAATAGGTAAAAATGCAAAAATTTGCACCGATTTTTGCATTGAGTCTCTTAAGGTATTTGGGGAATATAACAGATACTTTTATTGATGTAAAATATAGCTTTACTGTAAAGTAAGGGAAGGGAAGTTTCAACATCTTTATATATTATTCACATATCTCTTAAAACTTCCCGTTGAAACAACTTTAATTTCCCTTTTAATTCCAAGAAGTCTATGAAACAGTAAAAGGGCAAAAAGGTATCAGAAGAGTTTTCTTTATTTAAATATCCATAATGATAAGCAGATTATTGAAGACTTGAAAAGTATAATTAGGCCAAATGTCAAGTTCTATTTTATGTCAGAATAATGTGACTTTTGTAATGGAGTTCACCATGATCTTTTTTTTTATACTTTTAAAGATCTGGATTAATTCCTTATGTGTTCAAATAAAAATTTGGGTTGCTTGCTCTAAGATATATGCACATATGTGATTCGGCATGTGTGTGTATGACTACATGTGTATGTGTGTGTAATTGTGGGTGCATGTGTTTCTCTGTGTGTATGACTGGTCATAAATTGTTGTCATAACCCTAATTTAAAGATTTTGCAGAAAATTCACTAAGTAAATGATTTAAGTAAATAAAACTAGTTTGCTATATACCATTATTCTTTTGTTCACCTTGTATAATTCACTTACACTATTATAATTTGTTGAAATTTTAATGATCTTATAATATGCTATCAGAAGCAAACATATTGAATTGTACATGATTTCTTAAACTATATACAGGAAGGTAATGAGAAATACCAGAAACAATTATATTGCAGAATATGCTTTCTACAAATTAAAATTGTATTCACCAACTCTGTACATAAATGTTTCAAGTTGAATAAAATATTGTTACACACTCTTATTTACATTTTAAAATCTAACCAGGATATGGACAAGGCCAAAGAATTTAGATCATAATAGGTAATACTAAGGAAATACTATAATAGACAACAGAGATAACTTTTACTTCTAAAAGCAAGCACTAAATGAAAATAAAAACTAAATGATTCTTATATTGTAAACTGAATGTTACTGGAGATCTTCTTATAACTGTGCATATTTTGGCAAGAACAGAGGAAAATAAGACTGTAATGTCCCATACTAGAAGCTAGTTTTTCAAGGAGCATCGTACAGATCTGGGAAACAGCATATGTGCATCTCCACAGCCCAGTCTGGCAGCAAATGAAGAGTGACTGCCCAGCAGGCTTCCCAGACCTTGATGCCTTTTTTCTGCATCTTGTTTGGCAATTGTTACCATGATGAGCAGTCAGGTTAGAGTCCAGAGGATTATGATCAGAATAAGTTAGACAATTAACCATTTGCTAACAATTTTGGCAAAAGATTTGGTTGAAGCTCTAGATCTTTACCAGATAATAATTGTAAATGCATCTAATGGGTGGTGATGTCAGTAGAGACTCAACAATATAATTCTTAACAAGCATCCCACTGTTAGATATAAGCCAGGGCATGAAGGGGAGAGGGAGCTTTCTTTGAACTGTCATTGTGTTGAGAAGTAAAGTTATTCAGATCAACAGACTCATTTGCTCAATAATATACACTGTGCAAAAACATTGTGTTTTCACTTTCTATGTGTTATTACCTGGAGTTTAGTGAGTCTTAATGCCTCTTAGATAAATAAAAGAATAAAAATCATGTTTATTTGTGTTATTTTCAGGTGATTCAGTATCTAGCACAAAAAAAAATATCAAAGATAATAACTCAGTTGGGCACACTCTTTTCTGAAGAGTTGTGTGGAAACTTTTCTTTGAAGTAACTGGAAACCTGCTAGTTTAGAATTGGGTGTTGGTTGACAGGGTATTTCTCAAAGCATCAAATCTTGAGTCCCCAATTCATACCATTTTATTTCATTTTATTCTTCTCTCCTATAATACATTACAACCATAGTTTCCCTTCCCTCCACTCCTCCCAGGCCTCCCCTCCCCCACCCTATCCTTCCAACCCCACCTCCCCCCACCTTCCACCAGATCTGCCCCTCCTCTATTTGCCTCCAGAAAAGTGTGGGCCTCCCAGGATTATCAACTGAACAGGATATAACAAGGTACAATAAGGAGAGAAACAAACCCTTATATCAAGGCTAGATGAGGCAAACCAGGAGGACGAAAAGGGTCCCAAGAGCATTCAGAAGAATCAGAGACACCCCCACTCCCACTGTTAGGAATCCCACAAAAACATCAAACTGTACAACTATAGCATATGTGCATAGGCTCCAGATCAAACCAATGCAGGCTCCATGATTGCCTTTTCAGTCTCTGTGAGCCCCTATGAGCCCTGCTTATTTGATTTTGTAGGCCGTGTTCTTCTGGTGTTCTTAAGTCCTCTGGTTCCTATAATCCCTTCTCCTAATCTTCGCTGGGTTCCTTGAGTTCTGCCTACCATTTGGTTATGGGTTTCTGTATCAGCTTTCATCTCTTGCCTCTCTGATGATGATTGGGCTAAGCACCAATCTATGTGTAAAGCAGAATATCATTAGGAGTAATTTAATTTTTTTGCCAGTCATGTTAAATCTTCTAGGTCTCTAAGCTATCCACCCTTTGGTTCCTGGGCATACAGGCAGTGTAGGGTTTGAGCTCCATCTCATGGTGTGGGCCTCAAGTTAGTTTAGTCATTGGTTGGCCACTCCCCCAAGTTCTGTGCAGCCATTACT
>CABHPR010118333.1:2866-22345 GCA_902168415.1 Peromyscus melanophrys | reverse complement strand
TCTCTCTCTCTCTCTCTCTCTCTCTCTCTCTCTCTCTCTTCCTCACATAGAACATGGTCAGGTCTTTATAGTGCTACCTGGTGGCAAATACATTAGAGACAATTTTGCATGCTTTTGTGATCCACGTTGGAGATTAGGAAATATGCTTGGATATCCTACAAGCTCTGTTTGAGATCTGCCTGAGAGATATGCAATGCCACTGGGCAAGTGTCACATCATGTCTAGAGTCTACGAAACAGTGACAAGAACACACACACCACCTCTGGCGAGAAAAAGTCTCTATACGAGTGGAGGTGATTTCTTTTTTAAGACTCATTCTTTCCCCCCACCCCGTCCTGTATAAAGAGCAAACATTCTTTTACAATTTGTTTTGAATGTATGTTGTCATAGTGACAGATATCAAACTCAAGAGGATGAGCCTGGCTTGAGGAAACATGGTGAAGGGTTCTCTATTTAACTACCCTAGAGAGCATTCCTTTTTACTGAGTTTAAGACACCGTCTCATACATGCTTGTGTTTCTGACAGGCATCTTGGAGGAAATAAGGCATGTTAACCAGTGGCAAGCCATACAGGTGTCTCATAATTCCAGAGTGGCTGAAGGTACCACAGAGAGTGGATATGTCAAAAGGCTCAGCTTAAAGAAAGCTTTGGAGGAACCGGGGTTGCCAGTCACCCAGGCCTGTTTTCTTCAACAGAAGGAAATAAATAGATGATGCTGGAGGAAATGTTGTCTGACAACCTGGTCACCCTTTTGCTATTTTATGGAGCCAGTCATCCTGAAACTCCTAAAATCCTGGGCCTTGTTTAGGTCCTAATCCTGAACTTCATCTCTCAGTGACTAGAACCCATCATTATGAAAGAGGTCCCATGTACTTTGCATCCTCAACCGAGAGACTCTCTCCTTACGTTTATTGTAAATCCTTCCTCGTCAGGCTCAGCCAATAGAGCTCATTCTTATTGTAAAGGTCACAGGTGCTTTACTACTTTTCTAGGAAGTTTCTGTGCAGCGATGCCTAAAGTGTTGTGGTCATTGTCACGTGGAAATGTTTCCCAAAGTTTTACTGTGTTTAAATGGGTGAGAAAATAAAACCTGAGGTCAGACTCCGGAAGCTTTAACCCAGCACCAGAAGAATTGTGCCACTGACTTTCCTTCTTCACCTTGTGCTGATTGTCTCCTGAGGGGCCACGAAGCTTGTGGGGTCCCTGGCACATATAGATACCTCTCTTTTGGGTGAGATCACAGGTAAGGCTTGAAGTCAGCTTCTTAGGAAGTGAACAATAAATTATACTTTATCCTGATTTCTTTAATGTGTAATTGTTATCAATATGCAGTTTTGATACTATTTGTGCTCCAGGTGCCCCTCTTTCTCCAATGCAATTTCCTGATTTTCTTTGACAGGCATTGTGATGGCCATTTGAAAGATATGCTTCTAGTCACGTGGAAAATAGGATGACCCGCTCTCTCTCTGTGTACATTGCCTCCCCCCCCCCCGCCCCGTTCACCTGTTAGCTTTAATTCAAGCTTTGAGTACACTTGAAACACCATTTCTCCAGAAAACCTTCTTCAACTCCTCTTCTACATGACTCTGTGTTTTGTATTTTCAGCAGCTGCATTTGTGAGCATGAGTTATTGGAGGAACACAACCCGTATCTCATGGTACAGGTTCCTTAGGGGGTATAGGCAGCCCCTGCTTTGTGATGAGGATGACCAGCAGTCTTCCTACATGGACTCCAGTGATGTTTCCTAAGGGCAGTAATGAGATGCTATTTTATGCATACTGACCAGCAAACCCTTGTCTTGAGCTCAGGAAAGCTTCATGATTTAAAGAGTCAGAAACATGGGCCCTGTGTCCCAAGAGCTCACAATTGTTTGGGAAAAGTTAGTTCATAAAAAAAAAATGTAATCTTGTGATTTGCAAAAGTGCATTGTTGTTTGTTTTCTCTTCTAAATGTTGCATTAATATTCATGAATACTAGAAGAACATTAATGTTACAAAGTATGAGTGCAATAATCAAGAGGAAAATTTATATCAGACCTATACAGTTTTTATGTATTTCCATGTTTCTTATATTCTCTTCCTTTCTTTGGACTTATAAAGAACACAACTATGCAGTCTTTTTTCTCTCTTGTTTCATTCATCACATCTTTGCATTTATTATTGAGTCATTGTACCCTTCTGTTTTGTTTGAGGATTTAAAAAATGCTAGTAGTTTTGGGGAAAATATTCATGTTCATGCTTGATGCTTTAGATCAATATAAACGTGAATAGTTTTCAAAAGTCAACCATGGGGTGGAAAGATGGCTTGCAGGACAAAGGTGCTTGCTGCCAAAGCTGGGCAACCTGAGTTTAATCTCTAGGTCTCACATGGTGGAAGAAGGAAACAGATTCTCAGGTTGTCCTCTGACTGCTCCCTTACATGCCATGGCGCGCGCGCGCGCGCGCGCGCGCACACACACACACACACACACACACACACACACACACACACACACACTAAAATAAGTGTAAGAAAAAGGTTATAAAGAAAGGCAGTCATTTACAGTAGAGAGAAATGTAGTTGGAAGGTTTCTCCAGTCCCGCCCAGGCCACGGTCCTACAGCTCCTTATAAAATAATCACTCAGAGGCTTAATATTATTTACAAACTTATGGCCATGGCCTAGGGCTCAAGCTTCTTGCTAGCTAGCTTTTATAACTAAATTCAGTCCATTTCTATTAATCTATATGTCACCACGTGTTCTGTGGTGTGGTGGTATTGTGTTTCCCAAAATATTGTGCATGCTAATAAACTTATCTGGGGTCAGAGAAGAGAACAGCCACAATATTAAACATAATCCTAGCATTCCAGAGGCAGAAATTTGTCTGGATCTTTGTGAGTTCAAGGCCACAAGGATACAGCCAAGCATGGTGACACATGCCTTTAATCCCAGAAAGTGAACCTTTAATCCCAGGGAGTGATGGCAGAAAGCAGAAAGATATATAAGGTGTGAAGACCAGAAAGACCAGAAGACCAGAAACTAGAAGCTTTTAGCTGGTTAAGGTTTCAGGTTTTGGAGCAGCAGTTTGGCTGAGATTCATTCTGGATGAGGACTGAGAGGCTTCCAGTCTGAGGAAACAGGATCAGCTGAGGAACTGGCCAGGTGAGGTGGCTGTGGCCTGTTCTGTCTCTCTGATCTTCCAGCGTTCACCCCAATACCTGGCTCAGGTTTGATTTTATTAATAAGAACTTTTAAGATTCCTGCTACACTGTTACTTTAGCTGTGTGCCATTACATGCTGCTCTCTGGAGGGCAGGATGGCATCTCCTCTGCTTCTGCCTTTCCTCTTCCTGTCTATCTGCTTGTATTTCCTGCCTGCCTCTAAGCTGCCTTGCCATAGGCCAATAGAGCTTTATTTGTTAACCAATTAGAGCAACACATATTCACAGCATATAGAAACACATCCCACAGCAGAGAACAAATTTGGAGGCTATTGCAGAGATCAACAACTTGTCAAAATGCAGAGAACAAATGCAGAGACTGCCGCTGTCTAGCACCATGGTAGGGACATCTAGGATGCAACCCCTACACCTAAGATTAGAGAACTTCATGGAAGAGGCAGTGGAAAGATCATGTGAGCTGAAGGACCAGAACATTTGATGTGAGACGGTGTCTTCTAGACAAGACAGGGATACTGTGTCTGTGAAATCTCAATAACATGGTTTCGTAAACAAGCCCTGAATAATGACAAAATCAAATGACATGCTAACCTGGAAACCAGAAACCTCAGAAGGCTTCACCCCTAGATGAAGAACTACGGGCAGTTAGAGACCGCTGAAGGATAGAGACTCAGTTTTCTCCTGGGATAGACACCTCAAAAGGCTGATTTTGGTCAATTGAGGGTCTAATTTCATTTGTTTCAAAGGTAAATTTTACATTTTTTTTCTGGGAAGAAATATTTAAATTCCTGGAATAAATGATAAAGTTATTTGATAAAATTATTTAGTCCTTTTATCAGAAAAATAGAATAAATATCCAAAATATTATTCATTATAAGCAGTATTTTATCATTCATTGTAGCAAAAAAATGGTATAATTAGAAATGGAAGATCAGTCTAGAGAAGTTTTTAAAAACAAAGTATGAAATATAGAAGTTAATTGTCTTTCCTTAATTTAAAATGTTTGATATCAGTTGTATATGTTCAAGGTATACAGTAGGGTTTGCTAAATGTATGCATTGTGTAATGACTGGCACAATTAAATTCATGAATAGATCCAGCACCCCCAAGGGGTACAGTAGATTTTCATGGAATTTACCCACCTTTTACAACTGAAAGTTGGTATCGTTGCACACTGTCTCCCTATCCACCCACCTCAGCCCCATAAATGCTCTTCTGTTCCTTGTTTCCATGATTTCCCTTGTGTGTGCATGTGCGTGCGTGGGTGAGTGCGTGCGTGCGTGCGTGCGTGCGTACGTGCGTGCGTGCGTGCGTGCGTGCGTGCGTGTGTGTGTGTGTGTGTGTGTGTGTGTGTATAGTGCTGGGGACTAAATCCAGGGCCTCACTCATGGCAGGTAAGCTCTTTGATCACTGAGCCACATCCCAAGCCCTGAGTTTGACTCTTTCAGATTCCACATACAAGGGAAGAACACAGCACCTGTCTGAGTCTGCCTTCTTTTGCTTAGCATAATATCATAGTTCATTTCTGTTGTCACAAACAGTGGATTTTGTCTTTTGATGGCTGAGTAGCATTCCAGTATTAAATGTACATTTATATGTATATGTATGTGTGCATATCTCAGTTTGTTTACTCATTCATCTGCTAATGGACATGTATGTTATTCCCATGTCTTGCTATTGAGAACAGTGCTGAATTCAACACAAATGTGTAAATAGTTCCTTAAGATACAATTTCATTTTCTTTGGGAAAGTCCTAAAGTAGAATTGCTGGATTGTGGGATGGTTGTATTTTTTTGGGAGAAACTTCATGCTGTTTTCCATGGAGGCTGTTTAAAGAAAACATTTTTGTCCAGGTATAGTTGTCTATGTCTTTAATCTCAACCCTCAGGAAGCAGAGGCAGGCATCTCTGTGAGTCAAGGGTAGACTGGTCTTCATAGTGAGACCCTGTGTCAATGAAACAAAACAATGCAACAGTAACAAAAATAGTTTTACTCAAGAATCGCACCCTTAATTAAAAGACAAAAGTCCATAGCTAAAATGTCCAAAAAAGAAATTCAGAAAAGAGGAAACTGTCCACCCTGCCTCTTTTACCCACTGAGTTTAGTAAACAGCACAGCTCTTCAGATAAAACAGAATTTTAAAGGCATTAAGCCACATGTCTGCTGACAAAGTTTGCTGAAGTGAAATCCAAACCCCTATGCTCTCAACCAGAGTTTCGGCACATCCTACTTTTTTTCATATTGATAGAACTCTAGACTCCATGAAATAAAAAGTCTACCAGTAGGAAAATGCTTAAGGTTCTGTCTGTGTGCCCGGTGTGACACAATGAAGAAAAAGGGCAGGCCACATCATTTAAAGACACATGTGTACGTTAACTTTGGGCAGTAATGTGGCAGCTATCATCCCATGACTTACTCCTTTCACTTCCACATCTTACAGAACGTGTGCACAAGGGTGTATTCACAGAACACATGTATGGGGGGTATTGCATTCAGAACAGAATTGGAAATAATTTATATATATAAAACAATAGAGATATGATTGAGTTAAAATTAGAGCCTTATTATAGTAGAATATTACACAGTGAATGGAATAAATGGTGTGTCAAGGCACACGTGGTGCCTCACACCTGTAGTCACAACACTGAGGAGGCTGATGCAGAAGGATCATGAGTTTGGGTATAGACTAGTTTGTAGAGTGTGTTTGAAGCCGACCTGGTCTATAAGTAAGATCCTGTCACAAAAATGTAAATTGATGTCTTTGATCTGGTAGCTTGTAGGTATATATTTCTAAGATATATTGTTTGGTTAAACAAAAATCAAGGCCAATGCAGTGAGGTATGAAGTTCATCTAAGGAGGCTGAATCAGGGCTGCCTGAGTTTTAGGCCAGCATGTGCCAAACAGAGATACCATTTCTGTTTGTCTTTGTCTCTCTGTGTGTGTGTGTGTGTGTGTGTGTGTGTGTGTGTGTGAGAGAGAGAGAGAGAGAGAGAGAGAGAGAGAGAGAGAGAATATATATATATATACACATATATATAGAGAGAATACATGTGTATTTATTTTCATGCATGTGTGTGTACATATAACTTCAGGCCAGAGGACAACCTTGGTGTTATTGTTCTTCAAGTATTGTGGATTTTTTTTTTTTTTTTGGAGACAGGGTTTCTGACTGACAGGGACTCGTTATGTTAGGCTGGTTGGCCAATGAGATCCAGACAGCTTGTTTAGTGCTCCTTACCTGCTGCCTCCCTCCAGTACTAGGGTTACCGCCATGCCCATCTTTTTTCTTTCATTTTTCTTTACTAAGATATTTTCTATTCACTCTACATGCCACCCACAGATCCCATCTCCTCCCTCCTCCCATCCCCAGCCCTCCCTCCCAAGCCACCCCACATCCCCACAACCCCCAAATTAAGGTCTCCCATGGGGAGTCAGCAGAGCCCAGCACACTGAGCCTAGGCAGGTCCAAGCCCCTCCCCACTGCACCAAGGCTGTGCAAGGCATCACACCACAGGCACTGGGCTCCCAAAAGCCTGTCTATGCACCAGGAATGGATCCTGATCCCCATGTCTGGGTGCTCCCCAAACAGTTCGAGCCAAACAACCATCTTCCGTATCCAGAGGGCCTAGTCCAGTCCCATGGTGGCTCCACAGCCACTAGTCTACAGTTCATGGGCTTCCACCGGTGGATGCTCATCTTTTTTTTATTTTTTATTTTTTTAGGTAGTTTCTGGGAATCAAATCCAGGTCTTTATGTTTGCAAGCTAAACGATATAGACTGTGCCATTTTCTCCAGCCTAGGATGGAGTTTGCTTAAATGAAAGCCAGGTTAGTAAGTAGTGTGTGGAATATGACCTAAATCACATATGTATAAAGTTCAAACATGGATCTATAAACAAATCCATACAATAAATTTAAGATTCTGACGGATGAGACCTCTGGAAAGGGCAGCATTTGAGAACAGGGAACAATGGAAAATTTCAGTTGTTACTCTATAGGCACTTCTGTGTGGCTGAGTTTTCAAGTGTTTGAACAAAGCATTTCTTGGATGATATTAAAATAATGGAGCAGCTAAAGGTGAAGTCCAAAGAAGCAAAAGAGCAAACCAATAACAATGATGCTTTTATTCGGTCACATGCCTCTGCTTTTTTCTTTCCATACTTGCTCTAATATCATTAGACTCTTCGCACATTTAAGATTCAGAAAACAAAGTTTTGTCGGGCACAACTTTCCCCTAAAGACAACGGCTTGCAGACTCAGTTTTATAAACCAGGGTAGGAAGAAGATTGTAGACCTACCTGGCTAGCCCTGTTGCAGTGGCAGGCTGCTTCTAAACTAGAATAGTCTCCATTTACATAAAACAAAAGCTCACACAACTCCAAGCCCTCTGATCTCCTCTCTGCTAAGTTTGCAGAAGAGGGACAGGGGTTGGGGCAGGGAAGTTGTCACAGAACAAACAATAGGGATTTTTTTTTAACTCTCAGAAGGTTGGGGATCACTGCTTTAAGAACTAACCAGCTAAGATAGGTGACATGTGACACAGACAGTTACAGTAGAAACAAAGACAAGCAGACGACAGTGTGAGCATTGAAAAAATGCTGTATTTAGATTATGCATGAATAATATATCCATGCGCACCTCTCCTGGGCCAGCTTGTCAAGCCTTCTTGTCCCTGTCTGCTGTGATGTTTATTTTCAAACCATTTTTTTTTTTTTTACTCTGAGAAATCTTTCTGTATTGCTTTGGGCCCTCTGGAAATGGCTGACTATGACATGCTCTATCCATTGAATGGAGGGTTCCTTTCCCTGTAATTTTCCCTTTCTGATTTGTTGGTTTAATTTAAACCAAATTATGACCGGGTAAAGATAATCCCATCTATTGTAATGCTCTTTGCATCGTCTCTTTCATGCTTTGGCATCTAATAATAGTTAAATAATTTACCACCATCACAGGGCATATTTTCTCAGACATCACATACAAACTGGTTTGAAAAACCTTTCTTACTAAAAATCCAGATGGCTAGCTGCATTTCTACCCGCGTTATTTTCAAAATAACAAGAACAGGAGCTAAAATAAGAAGAGGAGCAAAATATTCACAACCAGTAATAGTTATTTTAGTTTATGAAATTAAACTCGATTCTCTCCTCTTCCTCCTCCAAACGATTTCCATATGCTCAGGCTCCTTTTGTATTTAAAATTCAGAGACAAAGGCTCAGAAATGAAATCATCAGTGGTTGTTTGCTTTAAAAATAATAGTTGCAGACTGGATGGGTCCCCAAAGCCTTCCTCCAGGTTCCTGGTTGGTGTTGGAAGAACTGCTCCAGATTTGTGAGCTGCATTTGTGTCTCAGGGTTCGTATTTCTCACCCTGCATGGAAATTCCAGCCAGGGTTTTAATAATTCAGCATAAAGGAAGAACAATATTGCAGTGGAAAATTACCCTAAGAAAGGCGAATATAACCTTTTATAGGAGAAAAATAAGAAGGGCGAGAGAAGAGCCAAATTAGTAGAACAAAGAGTAGTAGGATGACCCGATATACAAACAGGAATGTCACATAAATAGCAAAAGGAGCGCTCACTGAAGAGGAATGTGAAACAATTACCTTTCACTGTATAATCGGTAGATGTAAGGCAAGAAACAACGTATCAGCAAGAAGCTAAAAAGGATTGTAATGTTGCAGCGGCTTCTTCTCTCCTGATTACTTTGAGTTCAGGTCCACAACAGGCCCTGGAGTGTCCACACAAGGAGAGGGCTTGAGATCAGTTTTGGTTTACTCTACCACTTTGAGGCCAAAGGGAGCAGATGGTTCACGAGGTGCTGGAGACCCAGTCTGAGGTTTTGCCTCTGAAGTTTACTTTGAATGGTCACAGCCTTGATAGGAGTCTGTTTCAGTTAGGGTTACTATTGCTGTGATGAAACATAAGCAACATGGGGAGGAAAAGGTTTATTTGGCTTACATATCTTGTATAATAGTCCACTGAAGGAAGCCAAGGCGGAAACTCAAACAGGGCAGGAACCTGGGGACAGGTGGTGATGCAGAGGCCATGGAGGAGGGATGCTTATAGACTTGTTCCTCATGGTTCTCTCAGCTGACTTATAGAATCCAAGACCTCCATCCCAGGGATGAAACCACCCACAATGGGAAAGCCCACCCCCATCAATCACTAAATTATGAAAATGCTCTACAGGCTTGCCTATAGCCCAGTCTTACGGAGGCATTTTCTCAACTGAGGTTCCCTTCTCTCAGATAACTCCAGCTTGTGTCAAGTTGACATACAATTAGCCAGAACAGAGCGAAAACTCCAGCTCCTCCCCATAGAATCTGGACCAGGTCCTGGGCAGTGTTGCTTCTTCCACGTCTCATCTTTGGTCCCTGGAAGTGGAAGAAAGCCGAGTTCAGCATATAGCTGCTTCCTTCTGCTTGCATGGAGAGATGGAGTTTCTTCCCTGGAGTTGGAGGCTTTGCTGTACTCCCCTCAGGCCCAGAGCAGGTCTTTCCTACAGCCAGAAGAAGCTCAGCTCCCATTCTTCTCTCCCTTCTCCGTCTTTTTGTGAAATATTTCTGCAGAAAAGGAACTGATCCACCCACTATGTCTAAGCTAAATTGCCCTGCAGTTTGAATTGTGACCTGTCTTTCTGGTGAGGTTTCCCAACTGGGTTGAAAACAGGGTAGGTGTGAGTGTCTTTGAAATTTGAGCTACTGTTTGTCCAGTGACTACAAAACTACTCACCAAATCACTATTGTTAAAATTGTTAAGATTTCCTCATTTACAAATTATATATACACACATATACACATATACGTATACATATATACATACACAATATTTTGCTTTTTTTTTTTAGAAAAGGTCTCATGGATTGTATCAAACTTACTATGTAACTGAATATAATTTTAAACTTTTGATCCTCTATTTCCCAAGGGCTGAGATCATAGGCATGTGCTGTGACATCTGGTTTTGTGTGGTATTAGGAATCAGAGAGCTCAGGGCTTTGTGCATGTTAGGAAGGTGCTTTATCAACTGAGCCATATCTCCAGCTCTCAAGTTATATATTTTAAAAGATCAAGTCTCTTGGGGTTGGGAAAATGGCTCAGTAGTTAAGAGCACTGGATACTTTTATGGAGGTCCTTGGTTTGATTTCCAGCATCCACAGGGCAGCTCACAACAGACTGTAACTCCAGTCCCAGGGCATCTGATGTTCTCTTCTGACTTCCATGGACACTATGTGTGTGGAATATAGACATACATACAGGCAAAATACCTATATATCTATATATATGTATATGTATATGTATATACACACATATATGAATACCATGTCTGTCAAAATAAATGTATTGAATTTTTCTCCACTGATATAGTTGTAGTCCAAAGTAAAGAAACACAGATTAGCATCTACAGTCTTATACTGAAGCTCTTAACTGTTCTGTGATAACCCGTGGTTGTCAGAAATCAACTTAACAGAGTACAGACTTGCCCTGGCTCCTGGATTCAGAGGGTTTGGTGCATGGTTGATTTTAGCCTTGCTATTTTGGGACCAGGAGAAACAGGCGATCATGGTGAGGAGAGCATGGTGGCTTCTCAGCTGCTGGTGGCTGGAAAGGAGAAAGAGTGAGACGGAGCCATCCCAGGGTTCCGATATCACATCCCCTAACCACCGTACTTGTTTCCAGTGGGATCCACATCTTAGAGGTTCTGTCACTTCCAAATATGCCACAGGATGGTGAATAAGCTTTTAGCATGTGGTCTTTAGGGACATTTGAAATCCAAATCATGATAGTAAATGTTTTGCAGACATGGATTTGTGGGAGAGAAATAGGTGCAAGGGGCCAGCTAGGTTTCTTGAAGTATGACCCAGATTGCTCATAAGGACCAGTATGGCTGTATGAGAAGAAATGTCTCTGGGAAGAAAAATGTCCAGTGGAATATGCTTCTCTATTTCTTTCTTTTGCAACCTGCATCCAACCAACCATAAACTACTTGATTTCTGCATCAAAAAATGAGCCCTATGTCTTTCCACTCCAAACTAAATCCACATCTCACTTTCACGACAACCTACTTTCTCACTTGGAACAGCACAGAGATCTGCTAATTATTTTCTTTGGTTCCACATTTGCTCACCATTCCCTGCCCTTCCGTTATTTACATGGGAAGGACCTCAGAAGGTAATTCATAGCATATTACTTCTCTCTTAAGACTTTTTCAGTAGGGCTCAATGGTTAACGGAACTTGCACAGCATGCAAGTTTGACATGGGACTTACAAACATCTGTCACTCCAGTTACGGATGATCCAGTACCTATTTCTGGCCTGCAAGGGTACTAGGTGTACACGTAGTACACTTATATACATGTAAACAAAACATTCATACATGTTAACTAAAAAGAAATAAAGCCTTTTTAGTTTAAAGAAAAAGACTTCTCAACCCACGGAAGACGAAATGCAAAATCCTTTCTTTGGCCCATAAGACCCTGACCGCTGTGTGACCAGGTCCTTCACTGAGCTCGTCTTCTTTCTATACTCCTTATCCTTCCAGTCCCAGATACAATCATTTTTCCGCCAGTTCTGAAATAGGGCAAGTTCACTCCTATCTCTGGACCATTGTCTCAGCTTTCCACTCTGTAGAGATTATGTATGAACCCTGTATATCTTCCTGTGACGGTCTCCTCCTAAGAATTTCTGTTTCAGGGCACTGCCCCTGCCCAGAAGATTTTTTGAACTTAATGTCCTTTCTAACCATTGCTCGATCTATCTACTTGTCCATTCAATTTCTCATAGTGCAATTGCTGTGTGAAGTCATCCTGTCCTCTTGTTTATGTGTACATGGATTATTTGTCTTCTTCCACTAGACCACAAGCATCATAGGGGCAGGGACCTTGTCTTTTTCAGCCATTGCTATGATCCTAGAGACTAGAACAATGCCTTGCCACATACTTGGTACTCAGTATATATATATATTAAATTGAAGAATGGACCTGAAAATAGGCCCACTTAATTTGAACACAAATAAAGCATTACAAAAAGTCATCCAACGTCCTTCATTCCTAAGCAACTGGCAAAACACAGGGCAGTTCTGCAAGCAAGGTGTTTGACAAAATGCTTAACCCAACACGAAATAAGAGGGATTTATACTGGACAGACCAAAACTTAATGTACTTAAGTCACAGTTTGTTGGATTGTGTTGCTTATGAAGTGGCAAAACAAAGATCAGTCAAAGTGGAAGTGTTAGGATGTTTTGTTTTCTTTTATGAAAACAGCACTATGTTAAAATGACTTGGAGCTTGCAGTCCTGTTACAGTGACTCATCAGTGTGAAAAATGTGTTTCTGCAGGGTGGGAGGCGAGTTTGAAATTCATAATTCATTTGTTGCAATGTTCATTTATTAAAGCACAGGCATCTCTTCCAGTCTTCCCATTTCGTGACAGGATGCCTTCCCCTCTCCTTTTGCTTGCTTGGTGCATAGATGTGTAAACATTATCAATAAGAACGTAGGAGATGCAGCTTGCGTGAGCAGAAAGAACACTTTAATATGTCTGTGTGTACTGAGGTTCATGCTATCTTATATCTCACTATAATTTGGCTTGCAACTTTAAGACATGGAGAGAATATTAACACGAAGAACACATACCTATTTCTTTCTTTATGGCTTCAGACAAGAATTTTATCAAGTTCATGTTTGGAAATAGGACTAAAACAGAGCAGAGGATAAAGCTCACAGAGATCTCTGAATTAATTGAATTATTCAGTTTCATGCCAACTCCACAAAACAACAGATTCCCTGTGGGGTAGAGGGTATAATCTATGCATTCATCTCTGTGTACTACCCTGCCCACCAAGGTTCTGAGAAAGCACCACAGTCATTAAGGCAGTGTGCAAACCAACAAACTAAACAAAGAGGCTATTCTTACAGAGAAGGATGAGAGGCAAGGCAAAGCATTTTTAAAAATAAAAAATGACTTTTCCTCAAAGCCCAGAACAGTAGCAGAAGGCTTTAGGAACATAAACACAACCAATCTGTCTATTCCAGGGGATAAAGGCTATGTTTCTTAAACATAAAAGAACAAAATTTCCAAGTAGCAAGCTAGTTGGAAGCATTTGCATAATGGATTCTATTTACATAAATTACATTGCTTATAGCACTCATCTGATAAGACTTGGCAAACGTGCAAGGCAGAATCTGAAGTGGAGTGGAGAGAAGTCTGCACTTTGGCTTTCTTTCATTCCTTGAGGTCCGTGTTTCTTTAGGGGTTAATGTGTGCATTTGCACCCAACTTTGTAACTGTGAGTGTCAAAAAGAGTTAGATGTGGTCATTTCTGTACTCGTTGCGCCCGGCACCCTGTTCTGTTCTCTTTTATGAAGGTAAAAATGAGTGCATCTGTCAACCACTGGAGCATGTTAACTCCTGTGTGTTGGGACTTGACAGCCACTGGCTGTGGATTTTCTTCCCATAACAACCGAGTGAAAATGTCAGCAGTGAATCTTTCTGCTAAGCTCTAGGTTCGCTCTCTCTCTTGTCCTGCTTTTCATTGACCAAGCGGACAACCAGGGTGTTTTACATAGTTCCAAGGCAAAGAGCTTGTCTCTAATGACCCAGCACTAGCTCCCGCAATGTGCAGTCTCTTTAAGAAGGTTTGTGTGTCTGTGCATGTGTGCATGTGTGTGTGTGTGTGTGTGTGTGTGTGTGTGTGTGTGTGTCTGTGCCTGTGTCTGTGTGTGTTTGTGTGTGTCTCTACATGTCTGTGCATCTTATGTGTGTGTGTATGTGTCTCTGTGTATGTTAGAATCAACATTAGGTATATCACTAAACTTCAAGTTTAAGCAAGAAAGATTCCAGCCTTCTCCTAGATGCAGGAGTAGAGAACTTATCAGTGTGAAAGTGCTGTTCTCTGGCAATTTTTTGACTTTTTGCCCGATTTGCCACAGGTAGTGTGATGTTATCTGTCAGAAGCATGTAAATGAAAGATGCTAACTCTTCACAGCCTGTCCTTCCCTTCTGACTTGAGGTATCCCAACGGGTGAGAACTGAACAACACAGATATTACGTATTCCTCAATTTCCACACTCTAGAATTTTATAATCATTGACTTCCTCTATTTCATCCACAGTAAGCTTGGTCCTTGCAAATCTCTAAACCTTTGGATCAGTCAAGTATATGTTTGGGTGCAAATATATGCAAATGAGATTGTCCTTTCTTTTTCCTTTCCTTTTCTTTTTCTTTTTCTTTCTTTTTTTTTTTGAGGCAGGGTCTCATTATTTAGACTAGGTTAGCCTCCAACTCACAGAAACCCATCTGCCTCTGCCTCCTGAATGCTGACATTAAAGGTGTGCACAACCATGCTTGGCATTACAAAGAACAGTGTCTTTTTAGAAAGATAAGAATTTGTGTTTATACTGTTAAAAAAAAAGTCTATAATCGTACAGTGTCTGGCTTTGACTCAGCTGCTCAGTGATGGCACGGAAAATACAAATTTCCTTTTCCATTTCTTCACACTCACATTCTGAAGTGCTTGCCTTAATCCCTCTGCTTGCTGCTTCATAGTTTCAGGATGGCTCTCAGCTTCATCCACGGAGACTACATTTGATTCAAGAAGAAAGGAAAATTGGGAGAATGGACCAGGCTATGGCCATCTCCCATCTTCCATGATGAAAGACTCCTCTTCCTTTTTATGGATTAAGGAAATTACTCCAAATACCTATATGCTAAAGGTCCTTCCCCTGTGACTCTATGGGGAAGTGGTACAGCCCTTAAAAGCAAGATTTTTAGGTAGACACTGTGCTTCCCCCGTAAGGGTTTTGTCACCCTTGCCCCTTTCTGTCCGTCTTTCCCTTTGTGGCTGCTGTGAGATAGTCAGCTCCTTCCCCATGTCCTGTCTACCATGTCATTAAACCTGACCATAGACCAAACAATAGGCTACTAGACCCTAGAGCGAACCCTAAAAAAACATGAGCTGAAACAGCTCTTTCCTCTCTTCAAGCTGATTATCTCAAGTATTTTGTTGTAGTAAAAGAAAACTACCCCTCCTCTCTCTCCTGTTTTTATTGCAAGGTCTTTTGGGTGTTCTTTTTTTTTTTTTTTTTTTTTGCTTGTGTTGTTGACCAGAAGTATATGAACTGACACTCTCATCTGCCACTGAGACTGAAGAAATGAGTAGTTGGCATTTATGAGCATCTAAGGAAGAAGCAGCCAAAAGAGAAGATGCCCAGTAAGGCAAGGTGCAAGGCTGGTCATAATCACTAAGGAATTATGGCTAAGGAGTTACAGTGCTTCGAGAAGAAGCATTCTGTTCTCAGAGTCAGGAGCTAATGGTTATTTCCATAGTTAGCTCTGCCCCTTTCCCCTTTCCAGCTTGCCTCTTCATTGCGCATGTTCTGTTCTTCCTTTGTTCCCTTCCCGGAAGGATGGCCAAAGTTCTAGAGGAGTTACTTTTTCTATAACACCGTGCTGTGGTGCCCAACATACTTGACCTAAAGGGACTGTCACGTTTCTCCGATGGGCTCATGTATTTGAACACTTGTTCTCCAAAGAACGGCACAGTTGATGAAACTTTTATGGAAACTTTAGAAGGCAGCAGCAGGATGGGTGGATGGATGAAGGATGACCTGGGTCAATGTGTGTGGGGCGTGGGCCTTGAAGTTTATGTGCTGGTCCCTCGTTCTTTGCTGTCTCGGCTCTCTGATTTACCTGGATGTAAGAGCACTAAGTCTTAAGCTCCTGACACCAAGGCCAGGAGTGGCTTCTCCTGCCCAGCCTTCTAGACCATGATCGGTGGGCTACTGTCACACTGTGAGCCCAGACAAACCCTTTCTCCCTTACATTGTTTCTGGCCAGGAGTTTGGGCCTAGCAGCACAAGCAGGGATAGTGGTATAATTTTGAGTGGCAAGAAAGGAAGTGTTGCTCAGTATTCAAACAAGGTTCTATGCCAAGATTTTGGGGTTTGTTAAAATTAGGGAGGAAGAACGTTTGCCTCTGTGTAGACTTCTTTGAGTTATCGATTTAATGCAATTTTCTGTCTTTTATCTTCCTTCATCCAGGATGCAGAGTGAACAGATCAGCGTTAAGACACTTGAAAAAAAATGTTATTCTTTTCACCACAAGGAATGTGTGTAAGGATGCTCTGAAGGGTCCCCCAATCCCAGGGCAAACTCTGTAGTGAATGACATCATTCCCAGCAAGGCCTTCCCAACTTGGGATGCTAAGACAAGACCATGCATCTTAGAGGAAGAAGGGAAGCCCTTCTCATTTCTGCCTGGTGTGAAGCAGACAGCTGTCAAGGGAAGGTAGCTGGCCAGGTTCCCAGAGTTAAGGCTTCAGCCATGGGTTGGGCAGAGAAGCGATTGCCATCTCATTATTTCACCGTCATGTGGCTGCTGGCACCCTAGCTGACATGCAGAATCAAAGTAAAATTACTACTGTCAGAGGAATGGTACTGATGGCCACTCTGTGGAAGCCCTCAGTGTTCTCTGCAGACAATCACCAGCATTTAGTGGTCCATTTGCAGCTGAATTAACCCCTTGAGAAGGTGGCTAGGATTTGTTTCCTGAACTGGGACTGGTAGGTGATGGGCTATAGTAATGGCTTGAGAGTCCTGTGAATTAGTTATTATCAGTGGGGCAGTAGGGGTGAGTCTATTCAAACGCATCATCGTGTTATGCCAACAGGAAGAAAAAAAAATAAAGCTGAAAGCCACAGGAACAAAATGCTCTTTTAGTCTTTTGAAAGAGGGGATATAGCCAGGGCGCCCTAATGTGCAAACCTCAGAGAGGTGAAAAAGTCACTCGCCATGATGCTTGTCAACAGGAAGTCAACTTGGGGGCAACTGGTGCCTTGTTTTTATTAGTTTCAAAGTCCCCTTTCCTCCACATTTCTCTGTCTTTTTCAGTCCCCTCCCCTCCCCCTGAAGTACTGATTGTTTAGGGACAGCTGAAACTGCTTAGGGTTATACTGACCACACCAGTGGAGATTAGCTCACAGGCAGTGCTATTCATCCTTGTAGATCAGGTTCAGATGCTGGTGAGAGTTTTTGCTGTGTCACATGATAACACCACAGAGGACACGCATATGCCACCTCATCTTTGAGTGAACCATATCAGAAGGAGAGTTTTAGCACAGTGTGCATATTTTCTCACGGTGTGTACACATGTGTATATGTTACAAATCTACATACATAACCCCCTCTATCACCACCACTCCCAAAAAACCCAACTTTAAAATGCAAGTGTTTAGAGGACTCCAAGATAAAGAATGCGTAAAAATGAAATCACAGTGAAGAGAAAACCAAGGCAGAAAAAAATGAAGGGAAGTTCCAGAAAAGAGGAGGGCATGCAATAGCGTTCTGAACAAGAACTCATTCCCTTCAGGTGGTCTGCAAAGGTTTCAGTTGCCATAGAGAGGAGACATTTAATACTGTTGTCCAGTCTATGCAAAGCAGTTGCTGGAGAGAAGCACAAAGCTCTGTCCTGAGATGAAGTTGGAGAAAGATTTTATTCTGTGCTAGTCAGCCCCATTCCACCGACTTTCTGTGCTTAGGAAATGTGACACTGGTGCGTGAAGTACTGAGGGTAGGTGGCTCACACTGTAAACACTAGACAAGTGGCAAAGCCATCCAAACTGATCCCATTGCTTGCAATGTTAAATTGCTATCAACTGGGTATGGACGTTTAGGCTCTGAACAATGAAATGAAATCACTAAAAGCAGAACTTCCCATCAATATTTTTATAAAGAATAAATGACATAAAATTAGTCCGGAGATTTTACTTTTAGACAACCAAGATGAGTCAGAGAGTTGAACAGAGTCACTGAAAAACATGAAAGGGATAAAGTCAGCATCCCATCACCTGAGTGTTCTCCAACCTCTAAAAGATGCTCATATAACCATCAGAGCCACTGCGGCCGGTGCTGAGGTCATTCAGTCACCAGCAGGAGCCAGAGGTAGGAGACAGCTGCTCCAGGTGGAGAGTTCGGAGGTGGGAGGGTGACTGATCCTGTGGCTGCCCGAGGGCTCTCAGCATTCAGAGCCCAGCTATACCCAGAACGTCCAGCAATGTAGGTGCTAGAGAGATGCCTCAGTGGTTAAGAGCATTTGCTGCTCTAGCAGAAGACCCAAGTTTGGCTCCCAGCACCCACATGGCGGATCACAACCATCTGTAATTCCAGTTCTAGGGGATCCAGTGCCCTCTTCTGGCCTCTCAGGGCAATACATGCAAATGCTGCACTTTCATACGTGTAGGCAAAACACTCATATACATAAAATAAAACAAGTCTTAAAAATGTAAAGTAAAGGAAATGCAGAATCTGTCACTGAGCCACCTCCAGGGGTGCGGTGAGCTGCTGTTGACTGTCCCTTTTTGGCAATTTATCTCCATCTTCTTTGTTGGAGGAAGGGGGCAAGCTTCAAGCATTTTTGACTAGGAAGCATGTTAATTGCCTCTCTTCCATGTTTAGCATCATCACAACCTGACAGACAGGTCCAAGCTATTTCCAGACAACTGAGACTTGGTGACTCGTTACTGAGGTACAACCAGGCACCAAGGCCCCCGGAAACAGACACAAACTCTGATGCTCACTGTTTGACCTGATGTGATGTGGATAGGCCCATATAGTGGGCAGTTGTAAAACCCTTAAAAATTATTTGAGTTTCTCCTCCAGGTAGGCCACCATATGCAGACTTAGTAATGTGAAAAGCAAAGGAAGGTGGGAAGAAGTTTTAGGTCATGACTAGTACGTGCTGAGCAACCAATCAGTAAATAAAACAACGAATTAAAATGTGGTAGTAGGAGACACAAACTGTAACTCTGTGCTCAGGTGGTTGTGAAAGCAAATATTTCAGGCACAAAAGGAGAAAAAACACAGAAGTGTTAGGAGACCGACGGACCATTGACTTTCTCCATTATCTCTTTTACTGCTGAAAGAATAAACACAAACAAACCTTTTCAGGTCTTTGGAGATGACTTGGCCACCCTCGCAGGCAGAGTGTTTCCTTTATGAATGTAAAGGTAGCCATGCGTGCCTTGTAAAAAGTGTAAGGAGATGTGTGAGGCCTGGGACTGAGAGCAGAGACGACGGCCAAACGGTGAAGTGAAATGAAAGCAGCTGTTAGAAATCATCCACCTTTGGCTCAGATGCATTTCTCTTTTCAGCTCCTTTCGCCAACTGTCCCCATTCCCCCCACTTTCTCTTTATTTCAGGCATGAGAGGTAGAGATCAATAGATACTGCCTCCCACAACATTCCTTCATTGTGTAGAGCAAAGAAATAAGGGAATCAGACCAAATGATGGCCGAGTCAGGCTGACTTAACAAAGGGCAGGTGATTAGATTTT
>CABHPR010118332.1:4056-30860 GCA_902168415.1 Peromyscus melanophrys | reverse complement strand
CAAGCTATCCAGCTAATAGTATTTTGTTACAGAAGCCAGAACAAATTAAAAATATATATTTCAAAAAGCAGGGACCAGGATCAACTCTAGGATTCCCAAATTTATGCACACTCAAAATCATTGTAGAAAATGCACTTGCACATAAACTATGCATATTTCCCCATATTCTTTTTTAATACAATATGTTTTATTTTCTTTCCCCACTCTCAACTTTACCCAGATTCTTTCCATCTCTCTGTCTCTCTGTCTCTCTCTCTCTCTCTCTCTCTCTCTCTCTCTCTCTCTCTCTCTCTCTCTGTCAAAAAATCAAAACAAACTAAAAAAAAGAAAAAGAGAAAATGAAAACCAATAACCAATAATACAAAGTATCATAATAAAACAAAAAGCACACAAAAATCTTGAAACCTGTCTTGTGTTGGTGACTACTCCTGGCTATATTATCTAGCTTAGATTGTTGTTGATCGACATAGAGACAATCTATGAGAAAACTGATTTTCCATTTCTCAGAAGGTATCCAGTGCAAATCATTTATTGGTTAGGGGTAGGATTTTGTGTCAGTTTCCCCTTTTCAGTGCTAAGGTTTTGTATGGTTTGAACCTGTGCGTGTTTTTATGGTCTCTGTGAGTCCATCTGTGCATCAGTCCAGTTGTGTCTGTAACACATTGTTTCTTCAGAATCATCCACCATATCTGGCTTTCTGTCAGGGACCAAACATGGACCATGGAAAAGTACTAGCTAGGCCAGAGAACAAGCTCCTGCCCTAAACCAGATGCCCCCAAAGATAAAGAACAGGTCAGGCAGGTCAGGTAGCATAGCAACAGAACAATGGGCCCTGACCAGCAACCTTATCACTTAGCAAGCCTCATGACTTGCGCGACTTGCACATCTTCCTTCACCTGCACGTCTCCCCTCAACTGCACCCCTTCCCTCCTTCCTGCCCCCTCCCCCTCCCATGCTATATAAGCCTTGCTGAGGAGAATAAAATTTGCAGCTTGATCAGAACACTGTCTTGCTGTCTTCTTTCGTGTCTCCCCTTCCCTTTAATTCTCTCCTGCAAGTGGGTTGCCCCCCATTGACAACCCGCTGGCTGGGGCAGCTTTCACAATCTGTCTCCATTTCTATATCAATTCCTGCGCCGTGAGAGGAGGGATTTGATAAAGATATCCAATTTAGAGCTGAGTGGTTCAAAATCTCTCACTCTCTACACAGCTGTGTGTCTCTGTGTTAATTCCCACATACTGTAAGAAGCTTCTCTGATGTGGGTTGATCAAGGCACTGATATATAGATATATCATTATGTCATCTGGTGCCATTTCATCACTATGTTCCTGTTGCAGAAGAGTAGTCTTAGTTTTCCCCATTACCCATCTAGTCTCATGTTCTTGGCCATGTTCACAGTGTCATAACAGGTTCCAGCTTATGGAGTGGGCATTGAATATAATCCAAGAGTGGCCAGTTACTTCCATATCATTTGTGCCACTATTGCACAGTCTTGCAGAAGAAGTGTGCACACGTCTTCCTATATTCTTTACACTGTCTCTGACTGTTGAAAGTACTTAATCTATTATAAATACTTTAAAAATGTTGTTATGCTGCTGAGGGAAAAAAATAAGAAAAAATTTACATCTTCAGTACACATTCACTTTACTTGCGTATTTTCAAGTTATACTTTATTGAATCTACAGAAATGGGAGTCTGTGTATAAACAAAAATAGTGTGTATGTATATACAAAAGAATAGGCACATTATATATAAAAGATTACTTGACCAGAAAAATGGGATCTGGAATTAGAATTAAAGATAAGTATTCACACTTTATTTATTTATTTATTTATTCATTCATTCATTTATTTATATGTATAGATACATTGTTATATATTTTATTTATATACAACTTATGTATTTTGGATATATAAGTCATAAATAATAAATGCATGAATACTTAATAGAGAATTGGAAAGAGAAAGATACTGGACTATAGAGCTAAACAGAGAATTCTCAATTGAAGAAGCTCAAATGGCTGAAAGACATTTAAGCAATTGCTCAACATCCTTAGTCATCAGGGAAATGCAAATCAAAACAACTCTGAGATACCATCTTACACCTCTCAGAATAGCTAAGATCAAAAACACTGAAGACAGCTTATGTTGGAGAGGATGTGGAGCTAGGGGAACTCTCCTCCACTGTTGGTTGGAATGCAAACTTGTACAGCCACTTTGGAAATCAATATGGCGGTTTCTTAGAAAACTGGGAATCAATCTCCCTCAAGACTCAGCTATACCACTCTTGGGCATATACCCAAGGAATGCTCAATCATACCACAAGGACACATGCTCAACTATGTTCATAGCAGCATTACTTGTAATAGCCAGAACCTGGAAACAACCTAGATGCCCTTCAACTGAAGAATGGATAAATAAAATGTGGTACATATACACAATGGAGTACTACTCAGCAGAGAAAAACAATGACATCATGAGGTTTGCAGACAAATGGATGGAACTAGAAAATATCATCCTGAGTGAGGTAACCCAGACTCAGAAAGACAAACATATTATGTACTCACTCATAAGTGGATACTAGATGTAAAGCAAAGGATAACCAGACTGCAACTGACAACTCCAGGGAGGCTACCTAGTAAAGAAGACCCTAAGAAAGACACAGGGATCACCCAGTGATAGAGAAATGGATGAGATCTACATGAGCAAATTGGGGGTGAGGGGCGGTAATGGGTGGCAAGGGTCAGGGGAAATAGAGCTTAGGGGAGCAGGAGATCCCAGCTGGATCAGGAACAGAGTGGAAGAACAAGGAAAGAGATACCATGATAAATGAAGACTCCATGGGAATAGGAAGAAGCAGGGTGCTAGAGAGGTCCCTACAAAGCCACAAATATACCTCCACTATAGACTACTGGCAATGGTCGAGAGGGTGCCTGAGCTGATCTGCTCTGGTGATCCGATGGCCGAACACCCTAACTGTCATGATAGAACTCTCATCCAGTGACTGATGGAAGCAGATGCAGAGATCCAGGGCCAAGCCCCAGGTGGAGCTCCAGGAGTCCAACTGGCGAGAGAGAGGAGGAATTGTATGAGCAAGAGATACCAAGACCATGACTGGAAAAAGCAAGGACAAATAGCCAAACTAGTGGAAACACATGAACTGTGAACCAATAGCTGAGGAGCCCCCATAGAACTGAATCAGGCCCTCTGGATAAGTGAGACAGTTGATTAGCTTGAACTGTTTAGGAGGCCCCCAGGCCATGGAGCTGGGACCTGTCCTTGGTGCATGAGTTGGCTTTTTGGAACCTAGGGCCTATGCCTAGACACTTTGCTTAACCTTGATGCAGTGAGGAGGGAATTGGACCTGCCTCAACTGAATGTACTAGTCTGGGCTGTCTCCCCAGGGGAGAATGGGAGGTGAATTGGAGGGAAGGCTGGGGGGTGGGAGGAGGGAGGACAGGGTAATTGATGGCTGATATGTAAAATGACTAGAAAATCTCTTATATAAAAGAAAAAAGAAAACAAACAACATTAAATATACTACATATACACCAACACACACACACATACACACACACACACACACACACACACACGTACACACACACGTACACACACAGACCTTCAGCCACTTTCAATGCACTGGCTTTCATAGAAATAGAATCATTCTTTTATCCAAGAATCCCTAGTGAATAATAGAATCTAGAAATTATAATTGGGGCTTTACATATTTAATTTTTAAATGAGATATGAGATTACCAGATCCTTTAAGATTTCATTATAAATATCATGATGAAGTCAGAAACCATACATATTTCTGGAAAACTGAAGAGTTCTTATATTTTCAGTATTTCCTAGGAGTACCTCTTGCCTAATTTGTCTAATAATATATAGCAACTCCGTTTGTTTTAGCAAGTAATTATAATGACATTAGTTTTATATTCCAAATTTTCAGCAATTTAATCTGATATAGTATTGTATAAATAGACTATAACTTCCATTCCTGTCGATGTATTTTATTATAGGTTCATACTCTGATAATGCCTTTGTAATGCAAACAGAAATTATAATTATCTTATTTGTGTTTTGCTACAATAGTGTGATTTTATCTTTCTTTTGTCCAAAATTGTTTTTCTTTACTGATCTGAATAAATTTTGTTATTGTTTAAAAAAAAAGAGAAGTATTCACACTTTCTTTCTTCCTTTCTTCCTTCCTTCCTTTCTTTCTTTCTTTCTTTCTTTCTTTCTTTCTTTCTTTCTTTCTTCATTTACTTATTTATATGTATAGATACATTTTTGTATATTTTATTTATATATAACTTAGGTATTTTGGATATATAAGTCATAAATAATAAATACATGAATACTTAATAAAGGACTAGAAAGAGAAAAATAGTGAACAAGGACCCTTTTCTCACTATCAAAATTTCTTTCTAGCTATAGTAATAAAAACAGCTTGGCATTGGCATAAAAACCAACATGTGGACCAATGGAATTGAATTGAATAATCCTGATATTAATCCGCACACCTATTAACACTTGATTTTTGACAAAGAAGCCAAAACTGTACAATGGAAAAAAGAAAGCATCTTCAACAAATGGTGCTGGCATAACTGGATGTCAACATGTAGAAGATTGCAAATAGATCCATATCTGTCACTGTGCACAAAACTTAAGTCCAAGTGGATCTAAGACCTCAACATAAATCCAGTTACACTGAACCTGATAGAAGAGAAAGTAGGAAGTAGCCTAGAAATCATTGGCACAGGAGACCACTTGCTAAATATAACACCAGTAGCACAGACACTGAAAGCAACAATTAGTAAATAGGACCTCCTGAAAATGAGAAGCTTCTGTAAGGCAAAGGACACAGTAAATAAGACAAAAATGGCAGCCTACAGAATGGGGAAATATCTTCACCAACCCCACATCTGACAGAGGTCTGATCTCCAAAATATATAAAGAACTCAAGAAACTAGATAGCAAAATACCAAAAAATCCAATTTAAAAAATGGGCTACAAATCTACACAGAGGATTCTCAATAGAAGAATCCCAAATGGCCAAAAGACATTTAAGGAATTGCACAACATCCTTAGACATCAGGGAAATTCAAATCAAAATGACTCTGAGACACCATCTTCACCTGTCAAAATGACTAAGATCAAAAACACTGATTACAGCTTATATTGGAGAGGATGTGGAGAAAGTGGAACACTCCTCCACTGCTGGTGGGAGTGCAAACTTGTACATGCACTTTGGAAAATCATTATGGCAGTTTCTCAGAAAATTGGGAATCAATCTATCTCAAGATCCAGCTATACCACTCTTGGGCATTTACCCAAGGGATGCTCAAGCATACCATAAGGACACTTGCTCAACTAAGTTCATATCAGCATTATTCATAATAGCAAGAAGCTAGAAACAACCTAGATGCCCCTCAACTGAAGAACGGAGAAAGAAAATGTGGTACATATACACAATGGAGTATTACTCAGCTGTGAAAAAAAAAGACATCATGAAATTTGCAGGCAAATAGATGGAATTAGAAAATATCCTGAGTGAGTTAACCCGGACTCAGAATGACAAACATGGTATGTACCCACTCATAAGTGGATACTAGATATAAAGCAAAAGATAATCAGACTACAACCCACAGCTCCAGAGAAGCTAGGAAACAAGGAGGACCCTAAGAGGGATGTACGGATCACCCTGGGAAGTGGAAACAGAGGAGATCCTGATGAGTAAACTAGCAATGGAGGGGGTGGCAATAGGGGATAGGGGATAGGGGAAGAGAACATGAGGGAACAGAATGGTCAAGCTTGGGGAGGTAGGGAGTGGGAGAGTCATGAATGAGATATCTTGATAGAGGGAGACAATTATGGGTTTAGAGAGAAACCTGGTGCTAGGGGACTTCCCAGGAATCCACAAGAACAGCCCCAGATTAGACTACTAGCAACAATGGTGAGGGTATCTAAACTGGCCTACCCTGGTAATGAAATTGGTGGATACCCTAAATGTCATCATAGAGCCATCATTCAGTAACTGATGGAAGCAGATGCAGAGACCCATAACCATGCACCAGGCTGAGCTCTGGGAGTCTAACTGAACTAAGCTCAAAGGAACTCACAAACTTTAGACCAACAACTGTAGAATCTGCATGGGACTGGACTAGATCCTCTGCATATGGGAAACAGTTGTATAGCTGGGTCTGTTTGAGGGGCCCTTGGAAGTGTGATCAGGATTTGTCCCTAATGCAAGAGCTGGCTTTCTAGATCCCATTACCTATGGTTGGACACCTTGCTCACCCCTGATAAACTGAGGAGGGGCTTGGTCCTGCCTCAACTGAATGTACCAGGCTTACCTGTCCCCCCATGGAAGAACTTACTCTGTTGGAGGAGAGGATAGGGGGGTAAGGTGCAGGGAATGGGAGGAGGGATGAGAGGGGGATCTGTGGTTGCTATGTAAAATGAATAAATTTTTTTTTAAAAAAAGTTAGTTGATATGAGTGCCAGGATACAGGCCTTAGAAAAGCTTATTAAAACAGATCATAGAGCTATTCAGACTGAGACAGAGGAATTTAAAAGAGAATCAATCTCATCATCACATTATAAAATTAGAGAGGAACAAGCACAAGGTTTTCAAACAACCAACATTAATTTATCCAGTTACCTTATAGGAATGACAGATATCCCCAAGGCTGTGTAAAAGCTGACATGATTACTGTAGAAATGTTAGATTTAAGGAGATTTAACAAAGTAATAGTCTCATATGGTATACATTCAACTTTTGTGAAGCAGATGTTAAAGTTATGGTCAACTAGTAACAGAATTGTCCCACAAGACGCCAATATTGGAACCTGGTCCTCAATTACAGTGTAGGACCTGGTGGAAAGAAGAGGCTAGGACCATTGAGCAATGAAGTAGGGCTAGAAGTATTGAAATATACAGAGACCAACTTCTTGGAAAGGGCAATTATGCTGCTGTCTAGAGACAGTCTCTATATGATGACCATACCCTGGCTCAGTGCCATGTAGATGATTTAAATGGTTGGGACAGCACTGAAGAAGTTGAAAAGAGAACTAAGTCAGCTACTAAAGTTATACAGATCCCAAAAGAAACCTTCATTGATTTTTCACAAAGATTGACCAGCTGTAAATAGAATGATACCAAAATCAGAAGCTAGACAAATAATAATTGAACCTTTGGCTTTTGAAAATACTAATTCATAATGCAAAAAGGGAATTAAGCCTTTAAAGGCAAGATCAGCACCCATAGAGGAATGGATCCTAAATACAGTCAATATTGAATCTCATAACCATGATGATACTTGGATAGGAGATGTGATTTCCAGAGACTCGAAGAAAAATCAAAACATCAGGTGTTTTAATTGTGGGAAAAAAGGTCACCTAAGAAGGAACTGTAAACAGGGAACTCCTAGGAACAATGTTTTTTTAGGAATAATCCAACAGGAGTTCCCTTCCTTCTGGAGTATGTATAAGGAGTGGCAAAGACAGACATTGGGCCAATGAGTACAGATCAATAAGAGACAGACAGGGTAGCTCTTTTCCATTGGCCAATGCTTTGGGGGCCTCTCATAGGCCCCCATGTCATTCCCAATCACCATAGGGAAACTCCTTTCCAGAGCAATTAAAGGACTTAATGCCTATCATAAAAAAACATACTGCTCTGGATGTAGAACAGCTTTAGAAGATAAAACAAAAATTTCAGGAGAAATTATAAAGCAAATATTTTGGCAGACTTCTATGAATGATCAAAGACCAAAACTAAAGATACAAATAAAAGACATTATAATTGAAAGTCTTGTAAACATAGGAGCAGATGTAACAATAATTGCCCCGGAATCTTGGCATCCAAATTGGCCTCTTCAGGAGATAAATCTTCATCTTTTAAGGATCTAAATTTTATCCCAGGTAAAACAAAGCACAAGATAGGTTGAATATATAGGGCCAGAAGGACATAGAGGAAAATTAAAGCCATATGTGGCTAATATAGCAATGAATTTATCGGGACATAATTTGCTACATCAATGGAATACCCAGATTCATAGTCCTCCAATCTCAGAAATTAACCATAAACTAAAATATGTTTCTGGTAAAAATATTAAAAGATATAAAAAAACAGTCATCAATTATTGCTGGAACCCAAGGGCTCCCTTAGGGGAGGGGGTGAGAAGGTGTTGCGTCAATGGCACAGAAAGCAGGAGTCAGTTGAAGGTAAACAACAAACTCCCAGTGTCTGTGCCATTGACACCATGCCTTCTCACCCCCTCCCCCAAGGGACCATTAGGATCCAGCAACAACCAATCATTCAGGTTGTACAAGAACAGGGCACAACAGCTGTTGGTCTTTAAAAGATACCAACAGTCTTACCTTTAAAATGGTTGACTGACAAACCTGTCTGGGTGGAACATTGTTCTTTGACATCAGAAAAAAGTACAGGCCTTAGAACAGCTGGTACAGGAGCAGCTAAATGATCAACACATTTAGAAACTGAGTAGTCCTTGGAATTCTCCTGTATTTGTTATTTAAAAGAAATCTGGAAAATAGAGAATAGAAAGAGAACTAAGAGCTTTTAATAAGGTCATTCAGCCCATAGGCTCTTCATACCCTGGAATTCCCCTGCCTTCTTTGCTACCTAAAGGATGGCCTATTATAGTTATCAGTTTCAAAGATTATTTCTTCACAGTACCCTTACAAGAAAAGAATAGGAAACATTTTGCCTTCATGTTGCATACTTATAATAATTCTCAGCTTATTAAGAGATATCAATGGAAGGTCTTCCCACAAGGGATGTTAAACAGCCCCACTCTGTGCCAGTATTTTGTACAACAGCCATTGGAAATTATTCATGTACAGTTTCCTCAATCTATAATTTACCATTATATGGAGGATATTTTACTAGCTGATACAACTGAAGACACTTTAAAGAAAATGATTGAAGAAGTAAAGAAAATATTGCTTTGTTGGGGATTACAAATTGCTCCCAAAAAATACAAAGAGGAGATTCTATTAATTACTTAGTATTTAAAATAGGTCTACAAAAATTCAACCCAAAACATGCAAATCAGGAGAGATCAATTGTGGATTCTAAATGACTAGAAAAATTGCTGAGAGACATTATCTATCTACATCCCATTATTGGAGTAACAAATCAAGAACTGAGTAATTTGTTTCAAACCTTAAACAATGACAAGGACTTAAGTAGTCCAAGAGAATTATCAGTGGAAACTGAGAGAGAATTGGCTTTGATGGGAAAGAAATTACAGGATGCACATGTGAATCATTTGGATCTGGAGCTTGGTTGCATCATGGTTATTTTACCCTCTATGCATTCCCCTACAGGGATTTTAATGCTGAGGGAAGATATTATCTTAGAATGGATATTTTTACCGCACAAACAGAGTAAAAAAATTAAAGACATGTGGAAAAGGTTTCTGAATTGATTCTAAAAGGGAAATTAAGACTTTGTCAATTGACAGGAATAGACCAAGCAGAAATTGTAGTACCTTTTACTAATGGTGAAAATTCCTCTTTATGGGCAGAAAATGAACATTGACAAAGACCTTGAAATAATTTTTGGGAGAGATCAACAACAGATATCCCCAAAGCAAGAGACTTCAGTTCATAAAAAGAACCAATTATGTCCTTCCTCACATTGCACAGGGAACACCAAGAACTGGAGCCCCTACATTTTATACTGATGCAAATAAGTCAGGAAATTTAAGTAACGTGGATCAAAGCTCTTATGATTCCATCCAAAAGTTTGTATTGTATGCTCCTCTCATGTTATTAATAGACTTTACAGACCTCTCAACATAGTCACTGACTCTCAATATGCAGAAAGAGTTGTTTTACACATTGAAACTGCTGAACTTATTCTTGATGAATCAGAATTAACTTCATTATTTATAGGACTACATAAACTAGTCAGGAATAGAAACCATCCCAAACATATAACACATATCAAATCCCATTCAGGTTTTCCAGGCCCTCTAGCAAAAGGTAGTGATGAAATTGATCAGTTATTAGTAGAAAATGTGCTCAAGGCCTAAGAATTTCATTTAAAACACCATGTCAATAGCAAAAGTTTGAGAAAATATTTTTTCATCACTTGGCTACAAGCCAATGAAAGTATGAGAAAATATCCTTCTTGGTTCTTGTATAACCAAACTCTACTACCTGCAGGAAGAAACTCAGAGGGTACTCAAAGAAATGAAATTTGGCAAATGGACATGTTTCATTTTTCAGAGTTTGGAAGGTTAAAATATGTACACCACACCATAGATACATATTCAGGATTTCAATGGGTAACTGCTCTGAGTCCTGAAAAGGCTGATTCTGTAATTATAGATCTATTAGAAGTCATAGCCATCATGGGAATATCTGTACAAATTAATACTGACAATGCTCCAGCATATGTCTCTAGTAAAATGAAACAGTTTTTTTGCACAGTACAATATAAAACATATTAAAGGTCTACCACATAATCCTGTAGGACAAGCAGTTATAGATGATCTAATTGAACTCTAAAAGATATGCTAAATAAACAGAAAGGGGTAATAACCCCCCCAGAAATATTTTGCATAATGCTTTATTAACTATAAATTTTCTAAATGCTAATGAGAAAGGAATGACAGCTGTGGAGAGGCATTAGATAATAGAAATAACTACATAATTAAATCAGCCTGTATACTTTAAAGATGTGTTGACCTCAGAATGGAAACCAGGATATGTTGGGGAAGGGGTTTCGCTTGTGTTTCCCCAGGAGAAGAAAATCTATGGATACCATCAAAATTGATAAAGGTTAGATTTGAACAATAGAGACCTTTTGATTAGAATGGGTGATAGTTTATCAACCAGCATGATCATCCAATTTAAACTAACTTATAATAACAAATGCTTTTCATTTGATCCCCTATACCTTTACAAATAAGAAACTCTCCAGAGTTAGGGTTACGAATGTTTTTGTTTTTGTCCTTTCAGGATAATGAAGGCATCCAGCTAAGGAATCTGATGACCAGTGGACAAATGACACATGTGAAGAAAAAAAAAAGGAGAAATCATCCAGAGAAAATGTCCCAAGAAAAAGAGTAAATTGGCCTGTTAGTATGTCTCATCTCTAACAGAAAATTTCATAAATCTCCCCAAGTGTTTGTTTCTGCTGTTCTCTACAGACACTTAATGCAAATGATCTTTGTGTAGTCCTAGTTCAGTTGAAGAAGATTAGGTCTGGCTTTGGATTTGGAGCATGGGTTTCTCACTTTCTAAACCCAAGCATGTTGTTAAAAGAAAATTCAGAGTCTCTGTTTCATATCAGAAGAATCATCTGGGGACTATTTTTGTCACAAATCTCTTACCCCTCAAATTTATTTTGACTCTTTAAAACTTTTTTTAGGTATAGTACTATCTTAAAATTTAAACTTATTGTTTTGATATTAATGATCTTTTAATTTTCTACAGTTAGCAATAAACTTTCTTAACAGTGATACCTGAAGTCTCCAAAAAAAAGATGATTGGGTCCCACAATGATGATCCTACCTGGACTATGGTAATGCCACTAAGCTGACAAATACCACCTAAAGATCAGCTTTGGACTACAAACTGCTCAGGACAATTTCAAGGTGGCTGACAGAGATGACCCAGTTTCACAGACTACTCTAGCCAGGACTTGAGATGATCCCTGCACTTTCCCATTACACAGAGACTGGATTACAAATGATACAGCTAGCTCTCCCAGGACTTGATAATTGTCCCAATTTTCTTCAGGGTCCCCTAAAGATGCTTTCATTCCCAGACAGCAGGAAATAATTTTAAGAATATGACATCAATATTCCCAAGAACTGGGGTGGTTTATTTTTGGTAGCTCAGTGGGATATAGATATTTGTCATTGTTTAGGGGGGTGATTACAAGTTGTTATTGGTAATGGTCAGGAAAAGCTGAACAAAGGAGATTAGAATCAGTGATCTCATTCTAAAAAGAGGGGAGAGATACAGACACAGGATAAAAGGGTAGATTACTGAATCTACTTTTAAACAAAAAAACAACTACTAGTTTTAAAATTTTACATTGATATGGATTTTTGTATATTGATATAAATTTAAGATTATTTTTGTTAGAACATACTATACATACATTTCTGCTCTTGTTCAAGATATTGTACTTATATAGCTCATCTAACAATCTAATGCAAATTTCTAGTCCTTGAAAGGTATTATTACAAATTATTTAGGATAATAAAGAAATGCAGGTTAGTAGCTAGTCACCTATTACAATCAAACTTGTAGTCATGTTGGGTATGTTTTCAGGGTCAGAGATATATTTTAGATAGGCAGATGGTCTTCAAACACTTCAGAGATCTACAGAAAATGGCATTTAAGATGTTTTAATAACATAAGGTTCTTTTTTGTAATGACAATGAAACATGTTTGCTCCTGGCAGTACCAATCTACTTCAAATAAGATAAGGGGCATTGAAGAAATTCCATATGAAGTTTACTTTATTTGTGGCAAAAGTTAGCCTCTGGGCAAGAAATTGCCCTTGCCTCGACTACTGACAGTATGTGTCCAATTGGACGAGCAGGACAGAAAGGAAAGTGAGGGCTGAACTTTGGCAAGACAGGGTGGTACAGTCTTCCAAAAATCCAGCTTCACACAAAAGTCTGTCAGATATTCTATGCCTGTAGGCTGAAGATGGATGCCCCAAAGTTGCAGAGGAACCGTGGGTGACTGTCCAGGCAGCCAGCTGTTTGTTGTTTCTTATTTTTTGAAGTTGTTTGCTGTGCACTTCCTGTATACTCGGGTAATGTTAAATTCTTCTCAGTTCTCTGATGGAGTTGAAGACTTTATGGCTATAGTTTTTCTTGTTAAGAAATTTAGAAAAGACACTCACAAAAGAGATGAAAAGTAAATAAGTTTGAGAGACATTTTAAAAAAAGCTTTTAGTTAGTAATGCAAGTTAAGATAGAAAGTGAATTAGGTACAACACTTTGGACTCATCAAGATAGGGTAGATATTGGAGTATTTTCTTGAATTTGTCAAATCCTAATGGACTAGACATTGTTAATGTAATTATTGCCTGTATATATTTGTATACAGTTATTGTACTTTCTGTATAGTTTTTCTGTTAGTTAACACCTTTGCTTTTGTTTAGACAAAAAGGGGGAAATGTTGTAATATTTTGTTTGTGTTCTGACAAATAAAGCTTGCCTGAAGATCAGCAGATAGAACTAGCCACTAGTTAACCATAGAGGCATTGGTGGCACACACCTGTAGTTCCAGCACTTGGGAGGAAGAAGCAGGAAGATCAGATGTTCAAGATCACCCTGTACTACATGAGACTGAACCAGTTTAAAAGAGAAACAGAGCTGGGCAGTGGTGGTGCATGCCCTTAATTCCAGCAGTAGGAAGGTGGAGACTGGAATATAAGGTGGGTGGAGACAGGATTTTGGCTCATTCAGTCTGAGGATTTGTAGAGACAGGATTGCCCACATTTGTTCTGAGATTTCATAGAGGTAAGAAGTCTCCAGTGACTAGCTGCTGTGTTTCTCTGATCTTTCAGCTTTCACCCTCAATATCTGACTCCGGGTTTTTATTGTTAAGACTAATTAGGATCGTGCTTCATGGAAGGAGAGAACTAATTCTTGCAAGTTCTGATATGACCTCCATATGTGTGCTATAGTATTCATATTTTCCTCCATTCATATAAGTAAGCAAATAAATATAGTTTAAAACACACTTTAGTTGAGTATGGTAACATTCAACTATAATACTAGATTTGGGAAGTAAAGCAGGTGGATCAGGAGTTCAAATTCACCATAAATAAAAGGTCACTATCAAGGCTGGAGAGAGAGCTCAGAAGTTAAGAAAGCTTGTTGCTCTTCCAGAGAAAATGAGTTGGGTTTCCAGAATCTATATCAAGCAGGTCACAACTACCTATGACTTCAGTTCCAAGGGATCCAATGCCCTCTTCTGGCCTCCCCAGGCACCTATTTACATTTAGCCTGCACTCACACAGACACACATGCGTACATATAAACATAACTAAATCTTAAAAAAATAAGACCATCATAAAAAGTGTTTTGTTCTTGTGGATGATTTTTTTTTAGCTTGTTTATCTTTAGGCAGGCCTCTAAGTCTCTGTGTAGTCAAGGAATATACTGAACTTTTAATTTTTCTGTCTCTGCTTCTTAAGTGCTGGGATTGCAAGTATGTACCACATTATCCAGTTTTGGGATGCTAGGCATCAAAACCAGAGTGTTTACATATTAGACAAGCTTTCTACCAACCAAATACATCCCCAGCCCCTTCTCACGCCTTTGAATTTAGTGTGGCCTTGAGACATATTGGGCTGGATTAGATGTAGGCAGTAAATGGCAGATGCCACTTTCAGAGAGTAGTTTGAGCCAGTTTGTGCACAGTGTGCCCTTTCCCCAGCCCTGCTGCTACTGCAACAGCAGAAATGACCTATGATCGTGTTTAAAGCACAGAAGAGGCTCGCTCTTACTCATAAAATAATTAAACACAAAATGAAGACATTTGATGGGAGGAGAGATGATGGGTGAATTTAGCTTTGGCATGAAGAGACTTTTCCACTGATAAAAACAAAACAGCAAACCCCTCACTTACTGTGTTATTTTTAACTAGGATATATATGGACTACTGTCATTCTACTGAACATACTTAAAAATATCCTTTCTAAATACACTTAACAAGTTTGGAGAAGTATTGTTATTATGACTGAGACTAAAGTGATGATAGAGGAGATTAAATAATTTGTAAAAGTTTACAAATTAACTAGTAAGGAAGCTGAGCATGCCTGGCTGCCATTCAAGCCCTAACTGCTGCTTCTATATGTCAAAGAGAATGGAATGCGTGGTCATGAGGATTTTCAGGTGGGAAAAGAGGCTGAGGAAATTATAGCCAGGAGACCCTATTCTAGAAATATTACATGCCAGGACCATCTGTTGGCAGCAAGGGCATTAGTGGAGTAAGAAAGTTGAAGGCATAAGTAGAGTGAGAGAAACTGAATGAGGCTGTGACGATTTTGACATTGTTCTCTTTATCTTTATACCACAGGGAAGAGACACCATTGCATTCTTACTGAGGTTTGAATACAGCAGACAGAAATCCCACTGTAATGTACAAGAGACCCACAATAACATTCTTCCAATGCAGATTATCATAAGAATGTGTGACTTGAGAGCCTCTTATTTAGAAAAGACCAATTCTTACCCATTCCCCAAGTCCCAGTCATTTCTGTGTTCTATGAGAAAGAATATGTCATTGAAATTATTATTCTGTATTCCTGAGGGCAGGATATAAACTTTGAAATATAAAAAGAATTGTAATTTATGGATGATTGTCATTGTAATCCCTAGCGTATTGATAACCTTGATTTCTCAAAAATGCTTTAGATCCTCAAAGACTAACTTACTGGGTTGGTGATATAGCTCAATTGCCTCCTGAGGCCTTGGGTTCAGTCTCTAGCTCTGAACAGAGTGAAGTAGTACATACCAGGAATCAGCAATCCAGGAAACACAAGGTGAGTCTAACTTGTGTTGCAGGAAATGCCTGTCTCAAAATAAATGAATAAATAGATAAATAAATAGAAAACAGAAACTGATCCTTCTTACTACCTTGTATACCTTAGATGGTTTTGAGGTCACCTTCCCATATTCCTTTATTATTCCTTTATTATACTATGCCTGTAAAATGACATAATGGTAAATATATAAAAAATTAAAGATGGTGTATATGTGAATATTGAAAGATGAAGATGGTTTAGAATCCTGATACATACATTATATTTTCAACTTGAGGCAGCCTATTGGAAAAATGAAGTTAGCAGTAAGAAGTCTAGGTCTTTGTTTAGCATGTTCTCTTTTAACTTCTAGCTCCACAAAATAAAAATCTTATAGCCTTGAAATAATACTGTTAACAAGAAAAAGATTTCTCAAAGATAAATATAAACCTCATGTCTAGGTTGTATAAAAATATTTGAAATCAAAGGAACTTGGTTATGATGAAAGCAGACAGCTACAGCCTTCACTTATAGAAATATGTGGAAAACCATGCAAAGCAAGAGCCCCTGGAAGGGTTTTTTGTTTGTTTGGTTGGTTTTTTTGTTTGTTTGTTTTTTTAGCTATATGCTATTGTGTCCCCAGCACAGAAAGAGAAATACATCTTTCCACGTGAGTGCTTGCTGCTGCAGGGTTTGTCATCTATAGGTCAGTGACCTTGACTGCACTGAGCACCGTTAGTTCACCTGTGCACCTTGGCTTCCCAAAGGAGGCACCTGGGTCTGGAAGTAAGTGATCTTTTGAACTTATGTAAGAAAACAATCAATGTCACTGAACGGAGTAACAGAAACTCAGGAATTATTGTATTAGGTGTAAGGATTCTAGATCACATTCAAAAGTTTCCAAACAGAGGTAACTGATGAAACAGAACGAACAGTAGAAGCAACAACAACCAACAACCAGAGCATGTCGGAGGTAAGGAGCTTCTCCTTTACTCAGACGTAGTAACACCACCACCAAGGCTCCTCTAGGGTCTCTCTGGGAGTTTTCCTCACCAGGGCACCCACAGAGAAATGAAAGCCTTCAGCTTTGGAAAGGCTGCATCTTCATGTCTAGAGTTCACGCATGTGGCCACACTGTGGAAAGGCACAGCTCTCTCCTAAGGGAGACCTTCTCTGTTCCCTGCACTCCATCCATGCCAACCAGCTTTATCAAAAATTGGTAAGAATGTTCTTAGTGGAAAGTGCACTACTGTCAGTTTAACCGGTATGAAACTATGGTTCTCATTTGCTTAGGTAAATAGACAAAGTCTTACTGTTGTATCTGGAAATGTCTAAGAACAAACAAGCATAAAACAATACTAATAGAATTTGCACAGCATATGTGACTGACTCTTTTATGGTGCTATGTATTTTCAGGCAAGCTATAGATGTGATCCTACATACCCTGAAGACTGTATAAAGAACACCTATCATGTGTTCCTTTATTATCATTTACTGGTATGCCAAAGAGAATCAAGATCCTCTGTATAAGAAAGAAGAGTTGAACAGTATGAAAATTTGTCTACACTCATTTTTTTAAATTTATTTTTAAAATAACTTTGCCTTTTTTCTTCTGCAAATGTTCATGATTTTAAGGTTAAAGTATCATCCTGACTATCTTCAGTGAAATGTCAGAGTGAGTTTCCCATGATGCAGTGCTGTTATAGCTCTTTTCCCTTACAGGGAAATGATACATACACATTTGAACTTTTCCTTTTCTTTCTGTCTTAAAGTCTTGGATAATTGTAGAACCCTAAGTAAGCCTCATAGATGTTAAAAATGTATGCCCTATTACACTTTCTTGCTAAAAATAAATATTAGAGGCTCTTGTGAACAGTGAAGATTGCATGAACATGTCCCTCAAATTCAATCAACAATGAATTACCTTTGCTGAGCCAGCAGTTTTTAAGTGAACTCACACTTAGATGTGGCCTGGAGACTGTGAAGCATGCCTTGGTTCTTCGATGACAGAGGAAAACAAACAGAACTTTTCTCTCCAGTCTCTTAGGAGACTGTCTGTGAGCTGCTTGATTAAAATTCTATAAATCCTAGAGACAGTGTGCCCTCTGGAGGTCCACAAATCTCCAGGATGAGTATGTCTGGGAAAAATTCATTGATTTGCCTTATCCAGGAGGGCAACTGGACAGGCAGTATGAATTGTTCCTACTTCTCTACAAAGACCTCAGATAATTCTAGCCTTGGCACAAGCAGCATGCATAAGCAGAAAGGAGTTTTTAGTATGCTTCAGCTGGGGAGAAGAGACCTGGCAGACAGCATGAGCTAATCTAGTGCTGTGCAGAAGAGAGAGACACTGGGTCTGGCTTAAGCAATTGAAATCCCAAAGTCCTCCCTCAGTAACATACTTTCTCCAACAAGGCCACACATCCTAACCTCTATCAAGTAGTACCACTCCCTAGTGACCAATCATTCAAATACATGAGCTTATGGTGGCCATTCCTATTCAAACCACCACAGAAGAGAAAAGTTTCTGTAAGCAACAATAGAAAATCCAATACTTTATAAATAAATTGTAATTTATAGTTGGAACGGACTATGTAAATATCATAAATGAGGAGCAAAGAGAGAAGACATATTATGATAGCAATCCCCGAATTATAGATAGAAAGAAATAGAAGTTCATCAAGTCCTGTAAATGAGATTCATTGAGTTTCTCTGTAGTAGAGATCTGATGTAGCAACAGACAGAGACATTGGAAAGTACAGGATTGCAATTTCACCTAAATTCCATCTGACAGCAATATTTTCTGCAGAGATATAGCATTGAGGGAATGCATCTCCACTTACCTGTGTGAAGAAAAGACACCATCCAAGCAAGAATAAAAGGTAAGCTAAAAGGCATAAGGAGATAGATGAATGGATATACAAAGGTTTTTTTGTTTGTTTGTTTGTTTTGTTTTTGTTTTTGCTGTGGAATAATCCTCTTGTATACTGTAAAGATTTATAACTTGAATTGGTTTAATAAAACACTATTGGCCAGTAGCCAGACAGGAATTTAATCAGGAAAGTGAAACTGAGAATGAATGATGGGATGAAGAAGCACAGAATGAGAGGAGCCACCAGCCAGATGCAGAGAGAGCAGGAGATGAACATGCCATGCTAATAAAGGTACCACCATATGGCAAAGCATAAATAGAAATATAGGTTATGTTAAAATGTAAGAGCTAGTTAGCAATAAGTCTGAGCTATCGGGCAAGCATTTATAATTCATATTCAGCCTCTGAATTGGTTATTTAGGACTGGATGTTGGGACATGGAAATGTCTACCTACATGTGGCACCCAAAGTTTGACAAAATTTCCACATAAAACCTGAGAAAGCTTAGAAAAAGGATTCTAAATACACAAAAGAACAGAGTCAAGCATAGCTTCTTGGTAGTAGCATTTTCTTGGCTAGGCTCTGTTTGCTGGCAGAGAGCAGAGGTGTGGCTCCTTTAAGAGGAGGCTTCCTGGTTCATGCTGGTGGCAAGAAGGAATTTTTTGGGAGGTCCTGCTACCAAACACTTAAATGGTGTTTATGAGCAGTGAGCAGTATGCAACTTGGTGGCAGGGTGGACCCAGAAACTCCCCAGAGTTGGGGCAGTAAATATGGCTCCTGCTAGTATCTCTGCCATGAAGCTAAGCTCTCACAGACTAAGGAGCTGGGTGGAACCAGCCACCAAAGCAGCTGCTTTGGTCCTAGTCACATCACTTAGCAGTATAAAGACTCATGTGGTCAGCAAAAGATAGAGATATGGACTAAAGACAGAGGCAGACAAAAAAAAACTCTAAACAGGTTACAGTGTGTTTAAAAACATATGTAGGCTTGGGAGAGAAAAGAAAAAGGTTAGAGAAAGTCCTTAAAAAAGGAATAGAGTAATAAAAAAATATAATAAGCTACACAAAAACAGAAAATACACAGAGAATCTGGATTATGTATATTATTGTGTTGTCTTTAAATTTTTTGACTGCTAAGAGACCTTGGATTATGAAAACTGCTTTATTAAATCAACCTATACATTTTAAAATTATCTTGACTTCAAAATTTAAGTCAAAAGATATGTTTCTTTGGGGTAGAGTTTATACTTTTGTTTTCACAGGAATTGAGAGGCTGTGGATTCATTCCAGGTTAGGAAAAATTAGGTTTGACTGAGGAAGACCCCCTGAAAAAATCTCCTATGGGAATGGTTGGCCCAGATGATCCAATTCTGTTGCAGTGTCCTCTGAGTTCTGCAACCAGAACGGCTTCAAGATTGCTGACTGAGATGATCCAGCCTCACAGAATACTCCAGTCAAGACTTGACCACAATCCTAAATTTTCTCAGGGTCCCCTAAAGGTTACCAGCAGCCCCAATCACTAGGAAGTAGTCTAGAAAACTATGCCCACATTTCCAAAAAATGGGTTATGGATATTTAAGGGGGATTTGTTACAAGTTGTTATGGATAATGGTGAGGAAAAAAAGCTAAACAAAAGAGGTTAGATTCAGGGGTCCTGTTCTGAAAAGAAAAATGGGGATATAGAAATGATAGGATAAAAGGGTAGATTATTGAATCACTTTAATCCAAAAAACAACCATTAATATTACATATTTTATATTAATATGGATTTTAGTTTATTCATGCAAATTTAAAGTTAATTTTGTTACACTGTATGTATATTTATACTCTTGTTTAAGGTATTGTGTTTATACAGCTCAATTAAAAATGTAATGTATAATTAAGAAATACAGATTAATAGTCATCTATAATAGTCAAACTTATAGTCATGTTAGTTAGGTTTTCTAGGTATACAAAGACATATTTCAGATAGATAGATGATCTTCAAACACTTCAAAGACCTACAGAATATGGAATTTAATATATTTAATAACCTAAGGCTTTTCATGACAGTGAGATACATATGCTCCTGGCAACACTAATCTACTTCAGAGAAGATGATTTATATTGAAGAAACTCTATATGAAGTTTACTTTCTTTGTGACAAAAGTTAGCCTCTGGGCAAGAAACTGCCCTTGCCTTGACTGCTGACAGTATACTATTCAAATTGGAAAAGCAGGACAGAAAAGAAAGTAACTGCAGAACTTTGACAAGATAAGGCAGGACAGTCCTTCAAAAAGGACTTTTTTCATAGAAAAGTCTGTCAGATATTCTAGGCCTGTAGGTCAAAGATGGATGTCCCAATGTTAAAGAGGAACCTTGGGTGAATGACCAGGCAGCCAGCTGTTTCTGTCATTTCTTAATTTTGGAAGATGATTGCTCTGAACTTCCTGTTTACTCAGGTAATTTTCTATCCTTCTGGGGTTATTGATGGAGTTGAAGACTAAATAGATATAATTATAGTTTTCCTTAGTTATAATAAAAAGTAAATTAGATACAAAACTTTAGACTCACCAATGTAGTGGGTAGCTGTTCCAGCTTTGACCTAGAAGTACTATCCCTAGTGGAGATGTTGGTAACTGCCATGCCTACCTATGATGCGCCTCTGGGGCAGGGCCAAGACAGGAGCCCTTAAGACCCAAGATCCTTGGTTGCTGATGATGCTGGATGCTGGAAGACAGACTGAGTCAGAGTTCTCCAAAGACCCCTGCTGGACTACACCTCCCCTCTCCTGGATCCTGTAACCAGACCCTTTACTGACTGTAAGTTACCCCAAAATAAACCTCCTTTTTAACTATGTGGAGTTGCCTTGATAAATCCCCACATTACACCAAGATAAGATGGATAATTATTTTCTCTAATTTTGCCAAATACAAATAGACTGGATATTGTAACTCTAATTCTTACTTGATAACTGTTTTTGTTGCATATAATCATACTATGTTAAAGTTAAAACCTTCCTTTTTAATTTGACAAAAAGGAGGGAATGTTGTGGAATAATCCCCTTGTACACTATAAAGATTTGTCACTCAAATTGGTTTAATAAAACGTTGATTGGCCAGTAGCCAGGCAGGAAGTTAGGCAGGAAGATAAACTGAGAATGATGGGATGAAGAAGGGTGGAGAGTCAACCAGCCAGACACAGGGAGCAGAAGATGAACTTGCCATGCTAATGAAAGTACTGCCATGTGGCAAAGCATAAATAGAAATAGGGGTTAACTTAAAATGTAAGAGCTAGTTAGTAATAAGCCTGGTCTATTGGCCGAACATTGGCCTCTGTGTTGGTTATTTGGGACTGGGAGGTTGGGACATGGAAATATCCATTTATATTTTTTCTAAATATAAATTGTTGTAGATGGATTTTCTTTTCTGCTACCATCCCCAAATAATGACACAGAGACTTCTTATTAATTATTAAAGTTTGGCCTTTAGATTAGGCTTGTCTCTACTAGCTTTTCTAACTTAAATTAACCCATTTATATTAGTCTATGTTCTGTCATGTGGCATTATCTCTCTTTTACCTAGCACCTCCTGTTTCCTCTCCATTTGGCTGGTGACTATGCTCTTGTTTTTCCCAGAGTTCTCTTTGTCCCTGAAAGTCCCATTTAACCTCTTTATAGCTATTGGCCATTCAATTTCTATTACATCAACCACAGAAGTACATTTTCACACAGTATACAAATATCCCACAACAAATTATATTTCTTAGCAAATCTTCATGACAGAAAATATACAAAGCTTCTTAAGTAAAATCTAGAGCCTGATTGATGAGGGATATGGAAAAAGCAAAAGCATTCGAAGCTCTTAGTTTATAAGGATGGTAAAAGAAGGAATTGGAAAATATGGCATCATTTCTGAGGGAAATAATTACCTCTGGTTTTCCTATTTGGGAACACATATATATGCAGTAATTCAGATTTTTAAAATATAATGATGGTTTATCAACAAATGCAAACAAATGAAATAAAACACCAAATTAGCAAGGAAAGCTGGAGGAATGTTGAGGTAATATCTTGCTGAAAACCGGGTGCTTTCCCAGCACCCACATCAGATATCTCACTACTGCTTGTAACTCTATCTCCAAGGAGATCTGATGTGTTTTCCAGACTCGGTAGGCACCTGCCCAGACATATGCACAGACCCCATAGACACACAGATATATACTTAATCTAAAAACAAAAATATTTCTTTAAAAAATTAACAAAGAAGAATTAGAACTTAAAACTTAGAAAATATACAACAATAAACTAGAACAAGTAACAATAACAACAGCAACAAAATGATAGCAGTGAATTAGGCAGAAACAAAAGAAATTGAAAGGAATAAACCATTCTTATCATTCAATATCTAAATATTAATATGCTAAATTTCTAACTTTATATCTCTAATGGTTTCCCCTAGACCTTTTGTCATAGTGTTTATTTAAGAAATTTGGTTATTAATATTTTCTATATTCTAGATTTGGGTGTATATCCTTGACTTTTTAACATATAGCTTTAGTCACCATTTTTTTTTCTTGCACACTGAGAAGGTATTAAAGTAAGGTTCTTTTAGGTTCCAGTTAAAATATTTCATGGGAGAGATGTCAAGATTGCTTACTGGATAAAGACATCTGTTAATAAGTTTAACAACTTGAGTTCAACTCCTAGGACTCACATGATAGAAAGAGAGAACTTGCTCATACAAGGTGTTCCTTGATTTCCATATGCACACAATGGCATATGTGTCTTCATAAATGGGCACATATACATTCACAAACAACTAAAACAAAAAATAAAACATGCCAACTTCTGCATGGCTTAGTTACCGGAACCTTGAATAGGAGTGATGAGGTAATGATGAAATCACACACACAAAGAGAGAAAATCTGGGATCAGGTGGTCTGGGCACTCAGTGGCAACAAAGACACAGCATACCAGACTAACAGTGTGTTTAGTACCTACATTTGGACAAGGATGCGGGATTATTACACACAGATAAACAAGGATGTAGGATTATTATGGAGAGCTGACAAGGAGGCAGGTTTAGCTAATCTCGGTAGAAGCAGTCTGTGTAAGGGTAGCAGTCTTCAGTCTGTAAACATCCAGAAAGAGAAAGATACTCTGCACATTTTCTGCACACTCTTCAACATCAACACTTGGACCAGAAAGGGGCTTCACCGTGCAGTTGAGTCTCACTCATGGAAGGCTTAGCCACTCCAATGAGTCTGAGGCACTGGGATCCTTAAGATGACTATGCCAGGTCAAACAATACTCTCGGAACTTCATTTGTTTCCTGTAAAATGTAATAAAAACACTTTAAAAATGCAGATACTTCCAAAGGTTTCCTATAACATTCTGTATTTGAGTACATGATTTTAGTCATCTCACCTTTCCAGTTTATGATTGAAAACTGGTTTTAGTTGTTGTCTTATTACACGCACACCGTTGACTCAAAAGACGGAAAGTTGAGTATCCATTGACAATCATTGCCTCTATGTATTATTTCATTATGGTTTTTCATACATAAATTGGAATATATAAGTTGAATATATAAAATTAATGTGTACTATGGGTATTATTTTATAGATATTTAATAAAACAGATAAATCCTTAATTGATCTCATTGAGTAAAGTGTTATTCTAAGTGCTCTCTCTACTTTAATATATTTTGCTCAATATCATCCCAAGCAATTAGAAACCATATTTTTTTTCAGATTTAGGTATGAAAACTCAAGAACAAAGTGATTAGCCCAAAGTCACATGATGATTTCCTCAAGGTTCTTTCCAAGTCCTAAGTAATAAGATGGAATTGAAAAGAATGAATGAGTTCAAGACAAATTGAGAAGACAGACAAAGAACTGTAAGCAAAATGATTAATAACCTTACATTTATATGAAAACACAAATGACCCAGGATATCTGAAATTATCCTGAGCAGTAAAGACAAAACAAAACAAACAACCCAATCCTGATGAAGGTGTCAGCATCCCAAATTTGAAGTAAGAATAATAAAAACAACATGATAATGACATAAAAACAGACACATTGATGAATGGAGTAGAATTGTGGTCCAACGATAATCCCACATTCTTACAGCCAAATGATTTTTTTTAATATAAAGAGGTGAACAATATACATTGAAGAAAAGTTAGCATCTTCAGCAAGAGGCACTGATCAAACTTGGTAGCTAGCTGTATGTAGAAGAATGAAGCTTGATCCTTGTCTTTCAACCTACATTAAATCCAGTTTCAAATGGGTCAACAATGTCATGTAAGACCTGGTACCCTGAATCTGACTGAGGAGAAAATAGGGAATACATTTGAACTTATAGTCACAGGAAGGAACATTTTGAACAAGACTCGAATAAAATAGGCTTTAAGATCTACAGTAGATGGGACCCCACCAAACTAAAAAGCTCCTATACAGCAAAGACACCATCATTTAGATGAAGATGCAGCTTGTAGAATGGGATAAAATCTTTATAAGAAAAACTTCTGATAGATGATCAGTTATTTTAAATAAATTTTGAATATTTTGAAGTTTCTTATTTAGAAGTGTGCCATGTAGGCTGGCTTACAGGTTCAGAGGTTTAGTCCTTTATTATCATGGTGGGAAACATGGCTATGCAGACAGACATGGTACTGGAGAAGAAGCTGAGAGTTCTATGTCAGGATTGGCAGGCAGCAGGGAAGAGAGAGACGGTGGGACTGGCTTAAGGATCTGAAACCTCAAAGCCCACATCTCTATGAAACACTTTCTCCAACAAGGCCACACCTCCAATAATGCCATTCCCTATGAGTCTATGAGGGCCATTTTTATTCAAACCACTGAAACATTCTTGGGAATATATCTAAAGGATTCTATACTCTACTATAGAGAGATTTACTCATCGATGTTCCCTGCTATTCCATTCACAATAACCAGGAAGGGTAAACAGCCTAGGTATCCATGAATGAATGAATGTGTAATGAAAATAGGGTTTATTTACACTATGGAATGTTCTTCATCTGTTAAAATGAAATTATAACATTTTCTCATAAATGCATGGATAAAAAGTTATTCTGGGTGAAGTAAATCAGACACAGAAAGATATCACACGGTTTCTTTCATTTATGAATTCTAGTGTTACATCTGTAGATATGTATGTTTTGTTTGGACACATGTAGATGTCAGGAAATAATAAGGAGCCACAGGGGCAGGGACTGAAAAGGTGGGGATAGAATACAGTCATGCAAAGGAACAGGAAGTGTTCAATTATGGTGGGGGATGGGAGGACAAAGTAGAGGGTGGAACATAGGGAGGTATAAGTTACACTAAAGATCTTTCAAAACAGTAACAGGGAAACCTACCTACTACTGTAGAAGATTCCTAAATTGTATACACACGTATTTATAAAGACATTTTCCCTATAACAGGACACCAATGTCCCTACTAGACACTAGTCTTTACTACTATCCAATATAAAGCCTAGTGCCAAATATGGGTTACAACTTTTGAAGTTGTTGTCCAGAAAGGTCCCATAGACCCCTCAACCTTACAGGTGATTGCCAGTGCTCTTGGTTGCCCTCTAGATCCAACAGTAAGACACTGTTTCTGAAGACACCACATATTTGAATCATAGAACATAGAGAAATCAGCTTGGTACTGACATGGAAGCTTCATCCCCACTGGGTAGCTTTCGTAGTGTTGGAAGGTGCTATGTGTTCTACTGGAGTACAAAGGTAAATAATCACTCTTACCCAGGGGTAAGTCCTGGGAGCTATAATCATGACTGACCTGGCAAGACATTCACACTGGCATAATAGTGGCATGAACATCATGGGAGTAAACAACAATTTTAAGATTGGATTTAATTCTCATTCACAAGACAGAACTTATTCCTGGAATAATTGATAGGCCAAGGACCTATGGCTAGACTAGTCATAGGATTAGGAAAGAACCCACTGCTATTATTCTACTAAATGGACATAGTATTAAATTAGCTCCTAATGATTTATCCAACATCAATAGATTCACTTCCCAATTGTCATTTGAGAAGTTCCTAACTCCAGAAGATGGTTATTGTCCTGATTGATGTTTTTGTCAACTGTTCAACTATATTTTTTATTATTTAAAGCAATTTTAAATTTAAATATATTTTGATCATATTTTCTCCTCATCTACGTCCTTCCAGATCCGTTTCCCTCTCCCCACCCTCCCAACTTTAAGTTATTCCTCAAGAAGCAAACAAAAATCCAATACAAAAACAAATCCCCCCAAAACAAAGAAAACAGAATAAAATATCACTCCAAAAGAAAAAAATTCTACCAAACTTTAACCAAATAAACACACACACACACACACACACACACACACACACACACACACACACACACA
>CABHPR010118328.1:3548-33338 GCA_902168415.1 Peromyscus melanophrys | reverse complement strand
ACACACATATATATATATATATATATATATATAATTTTATTTGGAAACACAGAAATTCCAGGACACCTAAAACAATCCTGAACAGAAGAACTGCTAGAAATATCATCATCCCTCATTTTAAGTCACAACCCAGGACTATAGTAAGGAAAATAACATGGCACTGATATAAAAACAGATACATTATCAATGGAATATAATTGATGACCAGATATAAATCCACATACCTACAAACACCTGTTGTTGTTGTTGTTGTTTTTTAGAAGAAACTAAATATACACATTGGCAAAAAGACAGTATCTTCAACAAATGAGTAGGTGTATATAGATGAATGAAACAAGATCCCTGTCTCTCACCAGATATAAAGTTCATCTCCAAATGGATAAAGGATCTTGACATATTGCCTCATACACTGGTAGAGAAGAAAACAGGGAATATGCTTGAACTTACAGGCATGAGAAAGGGGTTAAGTCCAACAACTGACAAACAGAATCATATGAAACTAAAACATCCCTGTACAGCAAAGGACACCATCATTCAAGTGAAGAGTCAGCCTGTACAATGGGGAAAAAATCCTTACCAGCCACACATCTGACAGAGAGTCTCTAGAATATACAACAAAGAACTCAACAAAGTAACTGTCAAGGAAACAACCCAATTCATAACTGGGGTGTAGCTGCACAGGTTCAAGCCAGGTAGGGCCACAGTGCTGGGAGGAGAAAATGGACATGGGCTCCATTTTCTAACCAGGAAGATATCTGCAATTGGTATCGACTGGCAAAGGTAAAATTAGTTTTCTCTAATCTAGTCTCACTGGGTATATTAATCATACTTCAGAGTAGGCCCTATGCCTAGCAATAGACAGTCAACACAAAATGAACCCAATGGTATTTTTATAGACTTTTTTGTCTCACTCTGCTTTAAGCATTTTTTTGTCTTATTGGTCTTTTGCTTATATATTTTTTGTTTCCATTTCTGTGGTTTTGTGGCTTTGGTGTGTCTGTGTATGTGTGCTTGAGTTTTGTTTTTTTTTCTCATTAGTGTGTGTGTGTATTTAAGTTATTATTGATTCTGTGTGGATTTCACATCATGCATCCCAATCCCATTTGAATCCTCATCCCGTTGTATCCACCCTCTGCCCTTGCAACCTCCCCCACCAAAAAATAATAAAATAAAATTTAAAAGAAAAAAATCTTGTCGTGGAAGCTGTTGTGTGACCCAGTGAGACCCACAGTATACCCTTTAGTCCACACATCTTTACTTGCAAGTATCATTGCAATGAGTCATTAGTCTGATTAAAGGCCTCTGGCTTCTTCTACACTATCCATATTGGGCTCTCACTGGGACTCCTCTTGGATATCCTGTTGTTGCCCTGTGTCATGGAGACCCTGCAGCTTTGGATCTGCAAGACCCACCCCTTTCATGTGCTCCAAAGATTGGGTGGATGTTGGGGTGGACCAACTCATAGACCTGGTAGCTGGGTTGATCAGCCCACCAGCTCTCCCTCACCCTCACCACCAGGGAGAATTCTGCAGCATTGCCCACGCTAGCTCACCCAGTGTAGCAGGCAGCAAGTGGTGGGGCCAGTCCTCCTGCCCTCATTCCCTTGGGGACCATCTCACCCAGAGCCACACCATCAAGGCCAGATCTACTGTGTTGCCAGGTACAGGTACAGGGCCCACTCTTCTAAGTGCTGAGGCTAGTGAGGACCAACTCTCCTGTCTGCTGCAGGAAGCTAGGAGTGAGGTGGGAAGGGCATCTTTCCCTTGCCTTTGCTACCACATGGCAGATGGTGGGGGGGGGGGGGCACAACTCTTCCACTGTAACAACCTTATGGCATGCTCATCCATTAAGAAACTTTTTTCTAATGCTCAAAATCCTTAGCCATCAGGGTAATACAAATTAAAACTACTTTGAGATTTCTTCTTCTTGCAGTCAAAATGGCCAACATTAAAAAAAAAATGACAGAAAAATCTGGTGTGGATGTGGGGAAGGAGGAACATTATTCACTGCTTAGGGAATGAAAACTGGTATAGCTACTATGGAAAAACAGTGGGGAGTTTCCACCAAAAGCTAGAACTAGATCTACTATATGATCCAGCTATCTCCTCTTGAGCATATACCCAAAGAAATCTACATTTTACTATAGAGATATCTGCTTTTCCATGTTCATATTGCTGTTCTATTCACAATAGCAAGAAATAGCCTAGATGTCTATCAGCTGATGAATGAAAAATCAATATGGTACATTTCACAATAGATTATTATTCAGCTCTTAACGAAAACAAAATTATGAAATTCACAAATAAAATTGGATGGAGCTGGAAGTAATCATTCTGGATGAAGTAACCCAGACCCAGACAAATGCCACATGTCTTCTTTCATTTGTGAATGTTAACTTTGCATCTTCATATGTGTGTATTTCATTTGGGAAGTCTACAGAGGTCAAGAAGTTTACAAGGGGGTCGTAGAAGCAAAGGGGCTTTCAAGGGAGAGTAGACATAAATATAAATGGTTAAAGAGGAATAATGAAAAAAGATGTGTTTAATTGTCCTGGGAGATGGGAAGACAGAGTAGAGGAGGGAATGTGAGAGAGACATCTAACACAAATGGTCTTTTGGAAGAGTCATATGGAAATCTACTACTATAAAATCCCTAATATATACATATATAATATGCATAAAAAGTAATTTAATGGAATTACCTTACAACATGAAAACAATACCCCATAAACATAGTGAATAGGTTCATATAGATCATCAAGCCTTATAGGTTATTACCAATACTCTTGGGTACCCTCCAGAATTTGACTGCAACACACTGTTGCTGAAGACATCACATACTTGAGTGACAGGACACAGAAATTAAGTGATAGTCACCCGAAATTTTCATCCCTATTGACAAGCTTTCATAGCACTAGAAGGTGCTATGTAGGCTAGCAGAATATGAAATCAACCATCAATCTCACCTAGTTAACTCTACAGCTACAATAACTGACCTGACAAGGTATACCTACTCGTGTAATAATAGCACAAATTTGACGGGAGTAACCAACCACATTCTGATTGGATTTAAGATTCATTCCATGAAAGGGAACCCATACCTGACATTGGAATTCAGATAGATCTTGCACCTCAAATAATCTAATCAAGAGAAATCCTTCACAGGCATGTGCAGATGCTTGGATTTTAGTTAATTCCATAGGTAATCAAGTAAACAACTAAGATTGGCTGTCATAGGAGGCAAGGGTGAATATGAGAGGAGTTGGTGGGGGATTAATACAAACAAAATACATTGTATGAAATTCTCAAAGAAGGAAATTTATCAAAAAAAGAAGAATCCTTTCTTTGCCTCAGTCCATATTTTCTTCTGAAACCCTCAAGGAGAGTCTTACCCACAATGTGTTATTAGATATCTGTCTGCCTTGAAGGCTTTCATTATCCAAAAACAATGAAGTTAGAACTCTATGTTGTTGTTTGTTTGCTGTTTTTTTTTTTTCCTTTCAAAAGCCAAAGGATTAACAAGGCATTTTAGAGTAGAATAAACAGTGATGGAATCGTACTACTTGAATTTAATTTTGAAAAACACTGCATACTGGAATTTTTACTTCCCATTTCCCAGTAATTCCTCTGGCCAGCCTTCTGAAATATGTTTTCCTAATGCATCTACATTAATTTCCTCAACATCACTGCCAAGAGAGAAAACCGTTTTCACAGTGTCGCTAATGAAAGCTAAGGTGTGAAAATTCAGATTATTTTGACATTTTTCCCCTTTACTTCAATAGAGAAATAAAACTAACTAGATTTCTATCAGCAAAGAAGAACTACAATTTGGAAAAGTATTTGTTAATACAAGTGACATGAAATTTCTAATTTGGAACTAATCACGTTTATTAGATATGTTTCCTACTGCTCTGCATTATTAACTTATGCTTTATTTCTTGGGCTAGCATACTTATGTTTTGGTTTATGGGTTTTTAAAGAGCTGATTATATAGTTTTTCAGTTAATTAGGTCACTTTGTAATGCTAGAAAATAAAAGGCATTTTTGAAAACAATAAAGGAAAACATTTCCTATGTGTGGTGGCAATCAAGTAAATGATTTAATAATTTGATTTGTTATAAAGTACCCAAAGTGTTAGCTATTTTTCAGAGTTGACTTGGTAGCTAAATATAGCAAGGAAGAAGTATAACTTAAACCTGTGCACTAAGAAATTAGGAGTTCAGTTACTCCAGTGAAAGAGCATTTCAGTTTACCTAAATCTGTAGTAAACATGTTTTAGAGTGTCTGTTTATAGGCTCAACTCTAGAAACTGTCTCCATGGCTACAGATTCTCCTACATGTTAGTGGAATGTGTTACTCTCAGTTATAGAACCTCCATCCTGGTGACCATTTCTGCCTGAACTAGCAAAGATATGTGAATCAAAAGGACATATATAAACTAGACTGTCAACTAGTTTTTTCTCAGTAGTTGAATTTCATGTAAGACATAGAGAGTAAGGGAAACCTATGACTGGTTTCTGACAGACACACATATTTGGAAAAGATAACGATACTTCAACTCAAACAGGTTCTGAAGAGTAAGCAGGGAGATCTGGTCCCCAAGATGTAGCAGAATGATATACAGAGAAAAGCAGATTATAATCCTTTGAAAAAAGGGCAACATGGGAATAATAAATTCTCAGTTTCCCAATCCATTGATAAAAGGACTATTATACTCAGTCCTCATGTGACAAAGATATGCTTCATTTTCTTGAGGTATCCTTTTTTAACCAACAAACTACCTCATTTATACTAGAATGGACTTTTTTTTCCATGAAAACCAAAAGTTTCTGGCTAGAACATCAAACACAGATACAAGGGTCCATATACACCTTTGCCTGAGTAAAGCTATTCTTTCTTTTTTTTTTTTTTGAATAAAAATATTCTCAAAAAAATCAATGGCATGAAAAATAAAAATCTGAATTAGAACAATATTGTTATTTGCAAGCTATCAATTGCTCTCAAACACACAAAAGTTTAGAATTGATTTTATTTTGTGTCTTTTTATCACTTAAAAGAATTGAACATTGGTTAGTGCATCAAATAATGCAAAGTTGGATCCAGTGGTGATCATAAACAATCTCAATGTGTGTGGAATGGATCTCTGATTAATAGCATTTGATGCCTTCTCTGATGTTACTACTCCAATTGTATTCCATGTTAAGTCACAAGATAGCATCACTAAACACTGCATTGAGAATAGATCTTCATATCCACTAAATTACAGATGGATTCGAGAATATTACTAACAAAGAAATGATGAAGTCAATCTTCTCAGAGAAACTGAATCATTAGTCTTTAGGATCACAGAAAATAATAGAGGTTCTAGTTGTGGTGGTCTGATATAGAACTCCAAGAGTGTATTGGATAGAACACATTTTTCATAATCTCTAACTACTGTAAATCACCACCAAGTGTATAACAACAATAACAATGAGACCGTTTCTCATAGTTTGGCATGCTATAATGTCCAAGATCAAGGCAGCCTGAGGTCCAATGTCAGGTGTTCAGACTATCCTCTTCTCTTATACATGGCAGTGATCCCAACATGAGGGGTCCAACTTCATTGCACACTTTCCTCCAAAGGCACCACCACCTAATATTACTACATTAAGAGTTAAGGAATTCAACATATGACTTTGTTAGAGAAATCATATTCAACCCATATACCTATTGATTATTGTTTTGAATGTCACCTGTATCTTCAGTTAAGTTCTAAACATCAGAATAGAACATGCAAAATCAACTCCCTAATAGTAAAGTAAAACAAGCAAAATATACTAAATATATCTAGAATTCAGTACTCTATAAATTTGAAATTTTAAAAGCCCCAAAACATAGAAGCGTATTAGTTTCAAGGTGATCTAGATCTCCGAAGTAACTGGTTACTTTTATACTGACGTCCCTGCCAATGCTGTATACTTTATCTCTATTCCATTGAACGTTCTGCCTTGTGGAAACCCACAAAGGTTTCCTAGTGAGAACTTATTCGGGGTTTGAGAATCTGATCTTGCTCTACCCAGCAGGGATGCATAAGGGGATGATTTGACCACAGGTGTGGTTACCAGGTATTTGGAAGGGTCTACACTTGGCTATATAGTGTGCTTTGATCTTGCAAGGGGGAGGTCTTTTGCAAGAGGAGAGCCTCTTGGCATGTTATAAAAAGCCTTTTGAATAAACAGAAAAGGCCATTGGGTAGTGATCCAGGCCCTCCTGAAGCTATCGTGCGTTTCTGTCTTTCTTCTTGTCAGCTAGGTCTCTCTTTCTATCTAGTATTTTTTTATCCCTCTTTCATAAGAACACTTCCAAAAGTGGGAGCTGGCCTCCCCCACTGCCTCTTATGTGTCTATCCCAAAGAAGTGGAGGGCATTAGTAAGCATACCACAATTTGTTTTTCTAGACTTTTCTTAAAATATCCACATACATTTTAAGAGTATTTTTACTCAATATATTCATGAATTCTGTTCAGACTCCTCAGACCCAAATCATCCCTGTACCTTAAGGTTAATATCAATATCTAACAGATCCTGACAAAGTGGGTACTACATAGTTGTTTATGAAATTGATGAACCTATGGATTAAAAAATACACTATTTTCTACAAACAAACAAAAAAGTTTTCATTTTAAGTTTAAGTGAAAGTAGTTGGGATGGATGACTTAATTAAGATCAGAAATTTCTTACTCAGAATAAGTACAATTAAAATGAGTATCATACATATGTTTGATACAACTAGTATATTTTTGGAATTATCAATCCCTCTTCCAGATTAATTTAAATTTATGATGTCACTGTGTCATAGTTTGCTTTCTATTGCTGGATTAAAAAATTTTACCACAAGCAACTTTGGGGAGGAAGGGTTCATTTTGTCTTACTGTTTCACATCACAGTCCATCATTGGGGGAAGTCAGGGTAGGAAAACAAAGAAGAACCAAAGCAGAGACCATGAGGGAACATGGGTTACTGGCTTGCTCACACTGCTTTCTCACACCCCCCAGTACCACTTGCCCAGGATGGCACTGTCCACACTTGTCTGTGCCCTGGACCCATTATTAACGATCAATCATTAATCAAGAATATGTCATCATACACTTGCCCACAGGCTAGTCTCATGGAGGCAATTCCTCAGTTGAGGCTTCCTCTTTCCAGGTGACTCCAGCTTTTGTCAAGTTAACAGAAAAAGGCAACCATCATGCACCACATATGCCATATTCACCACTAAAAGGGATCTTCTAATGCACGAAGGAAAAAAAAGCCGTCGGGAAGGCTTGGTGTTAAGGAAAACACAAATTCACCTAGTACATTAAAATGACACTAGAAATCATCAGGGTTTGACAACAATAGCTACTACTTTATAACTACACAAAGTAGTTGTATTAATAGTAACATCCTATAAAGTTTTGTGTTTGTATGGAAGGGATAAATGAAATGATAATCTAAACAGGAAGATACCTTAGCTATTTTACAAACAACAACTGAGCATCAGAGAAGCTAAAGAACCCCCAAAGATGAAGTCTTTGAGTCTGGGTGCTCTCAAACCTGGAATCTCCTAACACTGGTCTATGTTGCACCACTTTACTGCTTCCTATTCCTTCTTCATTACCATCCTTAGAAAAGAATGCAAAGCAAGCAGGCAGTATCAGAGGATAGGATGATGGAAATGCCACTGTCTCCGAAGACACTGCTTGTCCTAGTCACTTGAAATCACTCTTGATACTGAAAAAGTTAATTTATAGTCTGGCCATCAAGTGACCAATATTGAAATAGAAATTGTAGCATTTGTATTACTGAACTTCACTTTAAAAAATGAGAACCATATATATAAACATGTTTTGTTCTCCCAGCCCCAAGTAACAGCCAGAGATAAGATGTGCTTCCAAATTAATGTGGCCAGGCTTTTGAATTATCACACTGACAGAATATAACCAGGAATTAATGATTATTTAGTCACAAATAAATACATCTATTTATCACACATAACTACATACACCAGAACAGACTAAACTGACATTTCTGATGTCTTTGATTTATTGAATATAAAGTTTCACTACTTCCTATTTCCCAAATCTGAGCAACAAACAGCCCTGTCTCAGAAGTGAGAAACTTGTTCTGTAAAAAAGCAGATATGAAACGTTTTCACTTTTATAAATGACTTGCCAGTACAGTTCTCTATTATATATTAAATGGCTCCTCTGATTTGAAGAACATCCAAGCCGAACCTACAAGCCTGCAGTATTGCCCAATATAAACAGTCATTTGACAGAATGAGAAAAGTCATTCCATCTTCTCTTTCATCTTTATGCTTCCTCCTCAGTCCCCGTTCCATTTACAATACAGAATGGGCTTTCAGCAATCAGTCTCAGCACTTCTAGACGGCGGTAGTTCTTCCAAAGCAACTCTGAGCATTATGAACCGACAGGAAATGAAAGTGTGTACTGGCAGCTGATTAACTTCCTATCAATGTGTTTGGATCTACTTAACTTTTCCCGTGGAACTCGGAAATATGAAAAATCTCCACCACGAAGCACCTAAACTGAATCCATTCAGGGATGCAAAAGAAACACCTTTTCCTATCAATTTTTCCAGACTCACACAGCCAAGCTGACCCTAATTCAAGCTAATAAAAATGTTGCAAGTATGTAGGGAAGCTAGAAGGCTAGAAAACTCAGTCAAGCAAGTTTGATTTTTAAAGCTGCAAAAGATTTGAAGACCTTAGTAGCCTAATAAAGTACCTGCCGTGGGGACTGACGTGTGGCTGCCCTTGAACGTGCATTTTGTGATGACACAGTTGGTTTCTGCACTTGAGTAACTGCCTGTGCTTCCACCCAGCTTTGGCAAGGAATTATTTTATTCCTCAACACTGCTCAGATCAATAGCAGCTCAATATTGTTCATGATTAGTGCAGAAGTGTTCCGTCACTTTTCTCGACTCTAAGGCTGACAGAGATGGGGGAGTTGAGACAAAAGCCAAAGACTGGCTTTAACCCTATCAGCACATAACAGGGATTGAAAAATGTTAGGGCGCAAATCCAGACCATCTACTTACTGCTGGGTTGCTGACACTGTTTCTTGAATGCTTTCCTGTAATTATTCCCCCAAATTTTCTCTCAAGTCCCCACATACCTCCTTCTCCCTGTGAACTCATGACTTCGTTTGAAACTTTACTTCCTACAGAATCCAACCTTTCTACACTCAAAAGGCTTTTAATCTCTATTTTGAATTAAACTTGCCCTAAAACCCAGTCCTTGCCAGAACTTTGCATCACTAGGTTATTTCTCAGCTGATTCATAAATTTCATTCTTAGTCTCACTTCTAGACTAGACCCATGTCTACTTCTTCAGTCCAAACACCTTTTTGTATGTAACCTGAAAGTCATCCTGAGGTCACTATGTCTCTTTGGGATCTTTTCCTATGTTTATTCCCCTTTTGAAAAAGTATACTAGTAACTGTCTTTTTTTATTCAACTATAAAATACAAAAAAAAAATAAAAATAAAACAAAATCTAAACTAATACTTCAATACCCAGAATTAATTACTATATTTATAGTTATCCATATAAAGAATGAAGATCTATATCTATATTATACATGGGTCATTGGCCAACATCTATCACAAAAGATTTCCCTATCAATGGAAGTAAATCTATATCATTAATGTCACCAAATTTTAATTGTTTATATAAAAATTTAAAGAGATCTCATGTTATTTAAGTTCAGCATTTAATTTTTTCTATGAAAAAAAAATGTAATCAATGAGGATGTTCTTCCTTCACAATTATAACTAGTGTACATCCCTGAAGAACCACCTCTAGGCCTGCTGTGAGAAAGTATCATGGTACACTGGGTACACTCTGGAATCAGCTCAGCTTCCAGGTTGCTGTGAAGTTGATGACCACCATTTTAGTGAAACTGCTCTCACCAAGTGAACTGTGAATGATCAAGTCTGGCAGTCATCCTAGGTTTCACCATTCTTGATTTCTAAATTTAAGAACCTCTCTATCTTCCTGAAATTCTCCTTTTCATCCTTCCTGTGGAATCATGCAGGTCCTCCATTTTACATTCATCATTCTCACTTTTCCAACAGCATACCTTTCACTGCCTTCCACATCCTCCTCCTGTATTCCCTATGCAGCTTTTCTTATTCTCTCTTCCCTAAATTGATGCTCTCACCCATGCATAGTCTTTCTCATCTCCAGTGAAACTACAGCTTCATCTCTCCTCTTTCCATGAATTACCTGCTTCCTCCTGGATGTTTTTGCCCTTGTGTACCATTTAAACTCCCAAAGAGATTTGAATTCAGACTCAACTTGAGTTCTACACACTCCTTTTTAGGTTTCCACTGCCGTTAATATCTCCATCAACTTCACACCAGTTGGGGACTGCATCATGAGCTTCAATTTCCCACCCGTTTGCAAAAGCAATTTTTCTACCCGAGAAAAGCAGCCTCTCCCAGATACCCTGGCACTTGCTTTTACTCTTTTTTTTTCTCTCATGATTCTTTGTCTGCGGTAGGACTACTTCCTCTCACAACTTTGACTTCAAGTGCAGTTGGATTGGTCAACTTCAGATAACTATAAGGTCATTCCTCTGAGTCCCCTGTCCGTATTCATCCCATCTCCAATTTTTCCGAAGATGACAAGAAAGCAGAATGGTAGGAAACCCAGTAGTAGGAGTGTGGAAACACCTGAGATTTTCTCAGAACAGAAAGAATGATGATAATTCAGCTTTGCGCAGCATCTGAGGACAATATTGTTCATTCGGGGCTTTTATTTGATTTCTGTCTTTCTGTTGGAGTTGGGGGAAGAAGAGAGACTTCTCCCTGTGAGAAAAGTGAGTCGTGATGCTGAATGCCAACAGCAGTGCTGGCAACAGTAGTGAAGGCAGCTGGCAGGGCTAGGAGGAAGGCAGCAGTATTGAAATATGCGGCATGGGGCCCTACAAGAGGCAACACCAGTAAAGGTGGCACATTGGCTGGCAAACCAGCAGGAGGAAGTGCACAGGAGTTGACACTGAAGAAGACGGTAAAGGCAGCTTGGCAAAGGAAGGGGTGGTAGTGGAGGAGACACTCTGAAACTCTCTGCAATAAAAAATTATGTAAGAGAGCACATACCGGCACCTCAGGAGAATTTCAGATTATGCACCAACTCACTTCTCTTATGTGGTCCCTAAAACAAAAGCACCATGCCTTCTAGTCCCAGATAGCACATAGGAACCAGGACAACAAAAGGAATTTAGAGATTAAAGAACGGTAGAACTGGTATGGGATTTTTGAAACTTCAAAAGAGGTCAATTAAGACATTTAAATGAAAAGCAACATTTAGCATGAGATCAATATGGTATGCTCTCATTACAGTACACACACTGGGTTTTATTATTCCGATCTATAGTACCGGCAGGTGTTAGATGGGCCGACAGACACAACCCTTTCATTCAACTGATGTGATGTAAGAATATTCAATAGGCTGCACTTCTCAGGAAACAGCCTTTTCTTTACAAATCCTTTAATAAATATTCAGGAGAACAAGTTCATCGACAACCCCCACCTCAGACGTGAAGCTAATTAGCTGCTGATACCTAAGCTCAGCACTTAGCTCTCTCATACCAAAAAGGATTCTTTTAAAGGTGTTTGTTTTGAATGTAAAAGATAAACTGGAGAGAAGTATGGATTAAGACCTCAAAATTGTCCTCTCAAAGGATTCTTTTCTTTTTATCAAAAGACAAAGGAGATAAATAGAGGGGAAAATCAAACTATTTGGGAGGTGAGGGAGGGAGTCCTTGAGGAATGAAGTATTTCTTGCTGGGTATTTTTTTTTATGTTGTCAGCATTTTAAGCTGCTAATTTTTCCCCCATAGATTTTTAAATAAGCTCATCAAAAACCTTGGAGTCTGAAAACTTTAATAACTTAGAGAAAAGATTACTTTTTCCCTGGAAGGATTTTATTTGACTCACGTGGCTTTACTTTCCTATCATGCATTGTTTCAATATGAAATTCAGTCTCCTTGGGCACAAGGCTCTGCCTGCAGACTTGCATGGTCATTTGTACTAACTCCCCGAAATGAATTCAAGAAGTTGCTGTAATGTGTCAACCTTGTATTGCAGCAAGGGGGAAACAAGTCATCCATGTGGGACAGCAATTTGTTTCACAGCCTTCCTTCTTTAAATCAACACATGATTTTATTCTGACTTTTTCCTCTCCCCTAAGGCAACATCAGTGGGGACCAAGGGAAGACATGTTTGCTGAAATAGGAACATGCACTTTTTATTTCACGGTGTAATTTGGACAATTAGCTTGTTTTCTCTTCTATTGTACTAAAGACCATGAGCCGAACCCCACCAAGCTTAAAAGTCCTCTAAAAATCCAAGCAGGTAGGTTTGATAAAAAGCCTACACTGAGGTTTTCATTATAACAAACCCTGAAATCAAGATACCCATCAGTCACAACTCTTATAACCTACATGCCAAAAACACATATGCAAACTTCAGATCAAATTCAATCAAAAAAATAAAAAAACTAGAGAAGATGCTTAGAGATCTGAAAAGTGACAAGAACTATAGAAATGGGGCAATTACATGATACTTTTTCTCTAACTCCCCATCACTTTGTGTTATGTAGCAATAGCCTCAGAAATTCAGCTCCCTTAAAGACTAGAAGAAATTTGTTGATGCATGCACACATGCACACACATACACACACACACACACACACACACACACACACACACACACACACACATACCAAGCATCCCTGTGACTTAAAATTAATGACAAGGTAAGTATCATTTTATCTCGGGGGAGTTAAGCTTTGATGTAGCATTTCTCCCAGGAAACTGTCAGATGCAAAACAGCATGAGCAACCCACAAACCTGGCACTGAGGACCATCTTTTCACATCAGTGAGAATGTTCCAGAAGCCAGCAAAAAGAGCTTCATAGGAACATTTAAATGATATTATGTATTTCATTCTACTTTCCTTTTTTTTTTAATCACCAAGAGCTGTACTGTTTGAAATATAAAAAGGAAAATCTAACAATGTCTCCTGCTATGAGGAAGTCCGTCTTCTGCAATATGTTTTGTTTAATTTGTAACCATCCTGGGGCCTGTGTGATTTACTACATGATCAAAATAAATTTCAGTATTTTATAATATACCTGATAGGAGGTAAGAAATTTTATTCTGCTCCAAACTGCCATCAAGGACTAATGGTCCACTGTTCCATGGGTGATTTACACAGTAGATTTTGGTCTTCATTTAAGAGCATTTGCAGCTGTGTCTGCCCTCTTAAACACAACCCTGTCTTCCTAAGTGCCACAGGAGACACCACACCTGTTCAAGTGCCGATGATACAGTACTTCTATGAATGAAAAAGATACGCACACCCATGGGGGAGGGCAAAAGAAAAGATAGAGTTTACCTGGGGGTAGACTTGAAACAACCCCAAGGGTACCTGCTTTCCTTTAGGATGTTCAGAATTTAGGGATTTTTTTTTAATCTTAACTTTATATTGATTCTTTGGAAATTTCACATCATGCACCCCAACCCCACTCATTTCCCAGTCCCTCCATATCCACCCCTTACCCCTGTAGTATCCTCCCAAAAAAAGAAAATTTGAAACAAAATGAAAACAGAAACAAACAACAAACAAAAAACCCACTTTGTTCCTCCATTTTTCCCACCTCTCCAACACCTCTTTCATTCCTCCAGTGGCACTGGGAGCTGCAGTGTGTCATGGGGTATACTGTTTGGGCCATTTAGCTTTACCTGCAAACAAATGTTCACTGCAATGAGATTTTTGGTCTGGTTCAAGGCCTTTGGCCTCTGGTACACCAACAATGCTAGACCCTCATGAAAACTCTGGGATATCTTGCTGTTGCTCCAAGTCACGGAGATTCTACAGCTATGTTCCACAGGACCAGTCCCTTCACACACTCTGGCAGGTCATAGATATGGTAGATATTGGGATGGGCCAAATGAAAGCCCTGGGTGTGGGTCTGGATGGTAGCTGATTTGGTCAAGTGAGGGGCCGAGCCAGCTCTTCCATATCCATGCTGAAGGGTAAGGCCAACTCTCCTGTGTGGGGCAGGGCCAGCTCTCCCAGGGCCAGTGAAAGGTGGTGTCATCTCAGCACAGCCCTCAGATTTGAACATACATGGTTCCTATGCTCCCTCTGTGGTACCATGGGTCATGGAGATCAAGACAGACCCCAGCTACAGCAGGACCATCAACCCAGACATGGCCCTCAGCAACAGCTGAAGCCCAATATCACCATGGTCCTGGTAGCATCACAGGCCACCCAGATCAGTATAGCCCTGGTGGCAGCATGGTCCTCAGACAACAGCATGGTCTCAGATGGCTGATCAGACCCTAGGTATCCACATGATCCTCAGTGGTAACAGGAGCCATGGAGATTAATTCAAACCCTCACTGGTATAGAGCCTTGGACCCAGACATGGCCCTCAGCAACAGCTCGGGCCCAGATGTCACTATGGCCCCAGGTGGCAGTGCAGGCTACTCCATTCAGCATGGCCCCAGGAGTGGCATGGCCCTCAGACACCAATATGACCACAGGTGTGGCTCAGACCCCAGCCCTCTGTGTGGCCTTTGGTGGCAGCATGGGCCACAGATGTCAACACAGACCCCAGTTGGGGTAGGACAATGTGCCCAGACATGGCCCTTGGCAGCAGCCCAGGCCTGGATGTCACCAAGGCACTGGGTGGTAAGCAGGCCACCCACATCAGCCTGTTCCTCACCAACTTTGCTTCTTCATTTCTGCCTCTTTCCATAGCACATGAACCATTCCACTTCTCTCTCACATTTCTCCACCATTTATCTGCTCATCATACTGGCTCCTACCTACCCAACGCAGCAAGGAGCTGGGTGAACCTGTGGGTGTCTTCAGCCAGCCCCAGTCTGTGAGGACCCAGGCAGACCTGCGGCAGTTTTCCGCTCACCAGATTTTTTTTTTGTAAGTTTGAATTATCCTTTCCTCCCTGTATGGATCACTTTAGTAGAGCCCTGCTTTTCTCTGCCTCTTAATCACAGTCCTTTGGACTTGAATGCTGATACAATTATAAAAGAAGAATGCTAAGTCATAAAGTTGTCATCATGTTTTTTAACCAACATACATCAAGATGGCTGTTTACTTCTTTACATTAGTCACTTGGGATCATAATAGGCTTGCTGTAACAATGCATGGTACTAAAAAATCCTTTAAATAATACTTTGGATTTGCTTTCAAGAGTACACAGCGTATCCTAGTTAATACCCTCAGTGGGAAATTGCATGTTGGAATGTTTTATGAATAATTTTGGAGATTGTGTTTTATGAAAATATCTGAAGTCTCCTATAAGATTTTCTTTGTAGGGTCTGGAGAGATGGCTCAGTGTTAAAAGGCGTTTAATGCTCTTGTAGAGTACAGTTCCCAACACCCACATGGTAGCTTCTAACCCATCTACCTTCAGTTCTAGGGAATCTAATGCCTTCTTGTGACATCCTTAAGCACCAGGCATACACATGATGCACATACATACATTCAGGCAAACACCTATACAAATAAAAAATAAATTACTAAATAAATCTTTAAATGTGTATGTGTTCATGCTAAGCAAAAAATAAAGAATAAAACTAATGGTTTTCAGGTCTTATCTTGTTGCCTTTGCTATGTTTACAAAGTTGTAAAATAACTTTCATGTCAGTATATCCAGATATATCAATACAAATGAATCCCAAAATGACCAAAAAGGCAAACCAAGGAAGTAAATTTGTAAATCCCAATTCAGAACATCTAGCAGAATATAGGCTTAATAGGTATCAGTTACATCCACCTGAAGGTCCAGACAGAATGTAATAGTACTTTCCCAATGTCTGGAAAATAAAAAAAAGTAAGAAAAGGGAGCTTATCTACATTGTTTCCACTGTTATGATTCTTATTCACTAGTTAACTTCAGTCTCCAGTTTTGGTTTCATGTTTTTTTAATACTTTTTAAAAGAAGTTGTACATTAAAAAGCTTATTAAAGGACTTTATTTTGAAAGCTTCTATTTTGGATATTGAACAGTCAAACTATTTTACTTGAATGTAAATTTAAATATTTCAAATTAATATTTGCAAATTTGCCTGACTTGTCATATTACCAAATATCTTCATATATCTTCCCCAGTGGTTCTCTGTGCTCCTGTCTTCCTCCAAGAAGTTTTTTTTTTAATTTTGCACTCTATTTGAAATTTTAAAAATTTTATTCTTTAAGAGTTTCATATATTTACATAAAGTACTTTAAGTCTAACCATCCACCTCCATCCAACTCCACTAGTGTCCCTCTCCAACCCAACTTTATGTCCTTTTTTTTGTTGTTGTTGTTGCTGTAATAAACAATCCTATTGGTGTAGATATTAAGGCCACTCCACGTAGTTAAAAGGAGATTTATTTAAAGGCGTAACTTACAAATGAAGGGATAGGTAGATTGAGGGTTCTGTGAAAGACGCGGCGTAGTCTGGCGATGTTCTCTGGAGAACTCTCCTCTTGTCCAGCTCCCAGCAGCAAGAGAGCTCCACATGTCAGCTCTCCAGTCTTGGGGCCCTCCCTTGGCCCCGCCTTGTAGGCGTGATAGTTACCAAAGCCTCAATGGAGGTGGAACTTCCAGACCAAAGCTGGAATGGCTACCCACTACACAATCCTGAGTTCAATTAGTGGTGTCCATATACACATGGGTCAACTACTATGGTATGGACAACCTACCATGAGCCACATCCACAAAGAAGACTGGCTGTCTCTCAGTCCACAACCATCAACTGCCACCAGAGCTTCCATCAAGGGTGGGTTCTCAAGGGCCCCTTCCCTTACCAGGGCTGATATTTTGAGTGGCTTACTCTTGTTCAGGTCGTGTGCAAATGATCACAGCTGCTGTGGCTTTGCATCATTAATATGTGCTAACAAAAAAAAAGTATAGAACACTTGGAAATAAAATGTCACAATGTCGAGGCAATGTTAAAAACTAAAAATTACTGAAAACATAACTGCATAAAAATGCTGATAAATAGTAGCTTATGGGCTGTATCAGTAAATTTACAGATACATCAATGGTACCCAAATTGACCTATATAATCAAATAAATTATGATCAAAATCATAATTTTTTTCTTCTTGACTTGAATGAATCTAAAACGTTTAAATGCAAAGATCAAAAATTTTACAATAAATGTAACACAGAGAATCTATCCTTAAAATGTAATCTCAATTTTCAAATTTTGGAAATAATGCTCTATTCTTTATGTGATACATACAGTCAATGACACAGCAATAAAGGTTTGCATTTGGATATAAACATATTGGGAGCATATGTAAAACTTCAATGGGTGTAGTTAAAGGCAAGAGGTTGCTGCTTCCATGAATTTCATCAGCCCCAGTCCTCAGCTACCTGCAATTCTGACCCTGGATAGAAACAGCTGTCAAACTTCTAAGCGATCCAAGGCTAGCAGGAAGTAAAACCTCATCTTCCCCAGAGCAGCTTTGGACATATCAAGTTGCCAGTGCTTCTCCTACAAGGGAATTTCACCAGCCTCTCCAACAGCAGCTTTGTGAGAAATGGTTTCCATCCAAGGAGAGGAAGAGAAAGCAGCCACCTGCCCTAACTGCAACTAGGCTGCTCACATGGTTAACTTCTCTTCCATTTAACTAATAATTGGAAACAGTAGAAGATAGTGGGGTAAAGGAGTGAGATCAGCGTATGTGTTACAGAAGGGCACTTCGACCCTATTTCCTTCCCCAGCACTGGGTGCCCTGCCTACCCTTCCTCCCATGACACAGCTGCTTTCACTCGGTCCTCTCTACAACTGAGGTTGCTTATAGTTCTCTCCAGAAGGAACTAGGGGCCAGGCTGCTCCCGGTGCTGCTGGCCCCAGACTATCTTGCCATGACTTGTGGCTTCTCTTCATCACAGCACTCTTCTGGTGCCTGGCGCAGATTTTCCTTAACCAGCCAACTTGAGGGAACCATGTTTCTTGTCAGAACACTTAATGATAAAATATTTTGACAGGGAAACTTTTATTGCATGAGCCTTCCTCACTCATAGGACATCAGATCTAACCACCTCTAAAGTACCCGGGATCTGCCATGCTTGAATTTAAATTCTGTAATTGAAATAGTCAAATCCATGATTTTTATAACTAAATAATAGCAAAGCTTTGAAGGGAATATTTTAGCAGAGAAGTTATGGCACGTAACAGATAAGATAGTAAACAAGTTTTAAAGCATATTTTAGTTCTGAAAGAGTGATAGACTGAACTAATTCCTACCATAATCACCTAGTAATATTAATTTAAGCATTATACCACATGAAGATCAGTAACTAAGCTTAGTGGAAACAGAAAAAATTCTCACACTACAAAACAGAAACTCAATGGAAAGATACAGCTTCTTTCCTAAGACTCTCCAGTGTGTTGAAGACAGTGAATGCACTCTGAATACTGGAAAGCACATGCTTTTTAAGTCCATAGAGAACAGAACTGGCTTAAATATAGTTAGAGGCCTAGGACCAGTGCTGAGCATAAAGCCAGGACATCGAAAAGCAACAGCCCTCTGCATGAAGCGGCCAAGATTGATAGGCTATTGACCCAAGGGTTGAGGAAGTTTTTCCTCGCCTAGAAATATGGACATCAAGCTTCCACTATGTTCTTCACATCAAGATGATAGGAATAATGAAATCTACTGAATAATATTAGGACTTGGAGATGGCCCTATATGTGAACAGATGCCAAAAACCTACACAAAATTGGGCAATTAGAGGAGAGACCCTAGAGCAAATCTATCTGAACTGGGATCGCAGTAGGTTCTCTCCTATCCTTAACAACCTGCCAATATTCCTATTACTAGTAAAATGAAGATTGTCTGCTCATGTGTGTGACAATAAAAAGATAAACTAAAAGGTCCATTCAGATCAATGAAACCCTCCCATTACACTGAAGGACATCGCAATCTACTGGTCTCTATTTTTCACCCCTTCATGAAGATTAAAGTCTTTCATCTAAGACAGAAATGATGTAAGGCACTTTACATCATTATTTAATTCTTACAAAGCCTTAAGCATTTCCATTTTATACAAGAGGACAGAAAATGGCAACAAAAATTTCCATGTCTAACCTAATTAATTAGTCACCTCAAGATGAAAACCCAAGCCTAACTTCAATCCAAGGTACTTTGGGCTATGCTGGGCTCCCAATCTAAGGTCAGAAAAAGGAAGAGGATCAAAGAGTCAAAGTCCTCCCAATCCTGCTCTCAGGCATGTCAGAGCCACTGTCATGGCCTACTACTGCCCTGCCACTATGACTGACATAGAAATATTCCTGGTTCAGTGTTAGTTCTTAATCTCATACTCCATTTGATATGAAACGATGTCATCTTGAAAACTTTTCATCCACCAAAGCTCTTTGACCATATTGTCCTACCACCATTTCAAAACAAATCTAGATGACATTCTTTGGTTATCTTTCATTACAGAGGAAAAGAAATAAGGGTGACTCCCCACTTAGGACAGAATAAAATCTGAGGAGCTTCGGTTTCTACAATCTTATTAAACGTAAAACACATTCTTGATCACTGCCTCCAAAACTTAAAACCCTCCCTCTCAGAAGCCCAGGGAAAGATACCACATATATCACAGACTATTCGAATAGGAGTTAACTCCCACACTGAGAAACACCAGAACCAAGAGAGGACCACTGAGGCAGATACTTTGAGATCTAATTCTATCAGAGTTTACATTTGAATACGCACAGCAAGAGCAACTACTACAGCAGAGAATGACTTCAGACATAAGACTAAATAGGGCTTCATTGCCTTTTTCTTGACCTATTAATGGAATATTAATAAAGAAAAATCACAATTTCTCAACAGTTCTTAAAGAAGTTTCTGGAAGGAATGCACTTGGTCTATTTGTAAGTCTGTATGAGAAGTAATTATACTTGATACATTTGGTAAAATACATAGACATATTGTAGTTTTTATGTTTTCAAAAAACAATTTGTAGACAAAGGAGTTAAAAAAAGAAAAATTTCCCAACCTCCTTGCTTCTACCTTATCTTGAAAATACCATACAGCGCTAACTGCAACAGAAAGCAGGAACCATGAATGAAACCTAGCTCTCACAACAAATTTTGCTTATCTCCCTAAACCCTCACAAGAAAATGCATTCATTGAAGGGAAGTATTTAATCAGAAACAATTCATAAAGTAAGGCATATGGAATCCAGGCGACTCCCATCAGTGACAAGACAAGGAACATAATTATTAATATTAGCATTTAGTATTATGTACTCACCATTTCCAGGTAAGAGTTTCAGCACTGATAAAACAAATATAACCAACTATCTAAATCTTAGCATAAAAGGAAGACTTAAAATCTGAAGAAATGTTGTGATGGTGCTAAAGGAAAATCAGCAGAAATTATACATCACAGCATTCACCGTTTTGATTAGTTTTGTTTTGTTTTTTAATCAGAGAACTGGAACTGAGAATTTCTAGAATGCCATGAAAAGAGCCTTTGACTACATCTAAAGAATGAGAGCAACCTGAACACTAAAGAAGCAGTCTTCGTGTCCAACCATGGAAAATATGAGAGCTGGAGGGAGGAGTGCAGAGGAGCAGGCCTACAGCCATCCAAGAGCTGGGAAGCATGGAGATTCAATCTACCATGGCTACAGGGACAGAAGTCGGTGATCTCCAAGTATGGGGTCACCTTCCAGGAGAAACCACATAAGATCCATGCAGTCTTTTCCACGATATTTTCACTTACACACAGAAAGGAAAAGATCGTTTCAATTCCTATTACTTATGCAAATTAACTTTTCACATTAAAGCCAAGCTTCAAGTTTACTGCCTAGCCCGTTCGTTTCTTCCACGTTTTTGTTGAGAGCCTAGAGAACTCATGAGCTTTCCTAGATTACAATTCAAAAAAAAAAAAAAAAAAGATGCACAGAACTTCTTAAGTTGTAGTGACGCTGTGAAGATTGATCATCCTGACAAGGTCGGTCTAAGAACCAGAAAGGTAACCAGAAGTATGATGTAAGGGAGAAGATAGACAAACATTTCAGCATTTTGATACATGTCTGTCAAAAATCAAGTCATGCCTTGGGGAAGTAAACTCTCAAGATTCATCTCACCTCCCAAACACATGGCATCACAGGAAAGTACACATGCTAAAAACTACAAAATCACATGGACCACCAGACAAAGCTGAGTGAACATTGCAAAGTATGCTTTTTCAACTAAGTAATAACTTGTTTGTAGATCTGAGGCGTTTAATGGACAGGTTGGGCAAGGATAAATTAGGAAACAGGTAAGGATACCTGAAGAAATAAAATCATCACACAAAAGCAAAGAGGCTGCTGGATCACAAGCAGTGAAGTGCCACATTCAGGGCAGGGCCAGGGATGCTTGCACAGAGGAAGGTCTAAGAGAAAAGTCTTTCAAGACTAGAGAGGATTTTCCAAATCAACAAAGAATAAGGAGAGAAGAGGAAGCCTTTCAGGAGAGAGGAAAAGAGAAGATGGGGGGATGGAAACTGTGGGATATTTCCACACACCAAGTTAGCCAGGCTAGTTATGGCAGGCAAGCATCATGTGAGAATGTTAAAAGCAAATGGAGGCAGACTTCTGGGTGACACTGGAGATTGTGCCCTGAAGGAGAATAAATCACAAACTTCAAGAACATTAACCTGACAGCCGCGTGTAAAGCAGCTGGACAGGGAGGAAAGGGGAATTCAGAGATTCAGCCCTACCAGACATTCAGGAATACAAATTAACTAAGAAAGCCAAGACTCAGTGTAAACCAAATCATGGCTAGAAAAATGCCCAGTAAAATACCGTCATCAAGGATTCTGAACAAGTTTCTTGAATGTGCTTAATGATTTGGCTGCGGGAGTGGAATGTAAGCACACTTTGGCAGAAACTGCATAAACTATATCTTAGAAGCTGTAAGGACAATCACAAGCAGCAAGTCCCTAGTTACTACCCATCACCTCCCAGGTGGGTTTGTGCTGTCTGTGAACCAAGATATAGTCCTTTGTCAGACAATTCAAGGATTTTCAAGATGGCACCTTTATGAAAACTTGTACCACACCTTCAGTAAATGAATGTCAGGGACACTGGACACTGACCATGGTGGTCAACTGCATCTTGAGATGAAAGGGTTCTGCTAACTGTCACCTTATGTATGCCAACTAGTAAAGATCAGAAAGAAATGGTAGAGGGACAAGAGAAGGTCATCCAGGAAAGATACATGAAACAGATACTTGTGACATCAGAAGAGGGAAAAGAACTAGAATGACACCCCAGTGTCAGGTTCATTAAAGATGACGTCTTTCAGCCAGGCAGTGGTGGTGGCACACGCCTTTAATCCCAGCACTCGGGAGGCAGAGACAGGTGGATCTCTGTGAGTTCAAGGCCAGCCTGGGCTACAGAATGAGTTCCAGGAAAGACGCAAAGCTACACAGGGAAACCCTATCTCAAAAAAAAAAAAAAAAAAAAAAAAAGATGCCATCTTTCATAGGGCATCCTGGAACACACTTACAACCCCAGCATTTGAACAGTAGACAATGGAAGATCAGGAGCTCAAGATAAACCAACTTTAAGCACACAGATCTTAACTACATCAGACATGTCTCAAAAACAAAACACAAACACAATAAAAACAAACATCAAAGTCTTTTAATTGATAAACTCACCGATAAGATTTTTGCACAGAATGGGAGACTTATATACTCAGTATGTATTATGGTACTATACTGACTTGTACTTCACTAGTCATTAGCAAAAATACACCCTATTGAACAAAAGACCTTCCCTATGGGGATGGAAAGATGGGTCCGTGATTAAGAATACTGTTTGTTCTTCTAGAGGAGCCCAGATTCAATTCTCAGCACCTAGGTGATAGTTCACAACTATCTATAACTCTTGTCCCTGAGGAGCTGATGTGCTTTTCTGGCCTCCATGAACACTGGGATACATTAAGCCAAACAGTCATTCACATAAAACAAAAATAAATAAAATCTCGAAGACTTTCCCTACCTCCAAACGAGGTATCAAATAATTCAAAAGATTTTTTTAAAGGCAAATGTATTGTTTTGGATGCTACACACATACACGAATTAGATTCCTTTCTCAAAGATAAATCTAATGATCCAATAAAAAATAAACTGTACCCTTCACAAGCAACTTAAAACAAAATACACAGAAAATCGAAACAAAAAGTCAAAGATATATGAGATAAAATAATATAAAGCATAGTTATAGATACAGCAGGGAAAAAATCAAAACAACGATATATGTCCAAAGGAAGATTCTATATTGTTAAAAGTATAATATATGAAAACTTATATGTTATAAACATGTATGTAACAGAGATGGTGCCTTTAAAGTACAAAAAAAACAAACATCTGAAAAGCTGATGGAGATACAGTTATATCTGACATAATATTATCAAGCACAGACCAGATGTCATGATGTATTAGAAAGCAGCATTATGGCACAGTACCAAACATCTTTATGAAATCATAAGCATGATTTCATAGACACCGAGCTTCGATGTCTAATTTTTAAGCTGATGAGTATTTAACATATTTTAAGGTCCTATAAACACTTTACATTATCATTTCTGAGTACAGTTATACCACTAGCTCAATAAAACAGATATGACAACAAAAATAAAGAGTCTATAACCCAATCCTCTATATAAAATATGTCACTATGACATTGTAGCATAAAATGGCACATAAATTAATGAGTGGAAAATAATTTAATCATGTTGGAAAAATTCAGCAGATACTCAAGTACAGCACATTAACAACAAATAGATGCAGCTAACAAGTTATAAGAATTAAGAATTAAAACACTAGTTGTAAAGACTGGTGAATATTTACATTAGAGAAAAATGTTCTCTCTACATAACCAAGAAAGAATTATGCTTATGGTAAAATTCAAGAAGCAATACTGAAAATCAGGTTTTATACACTTGGCTTCATAAGACTTGAAAGGTTCATGTTCCAAAAAAAAAATGTCGAATTGAAAAGCAAACAAACACTTACTTGAAAAATGGTAACATATTTAGTATACAAAGAAGTATCATGAGCAAGTTGCCAACTATCCAGGAATAAAACAGACAAAATCCACCAAATAGAAAACCCCAAGCCTCAAAATAGCTTAGAGAGAAATAAACTAAAACTACATCATAATTTCATCATATATTGTATAGATTGGTGTATTATCTAATGATTGTTTCTTCAATGTAAAGCCAAGGCCACAAATTAAAACATCCTTAAATATCTAAATTTCACTTTTCAATCAGATCAAAGAGTAAAATGTCAGTAAGATCTGTAAAATAAGAATTATTTCTAAGAAAAGTAGGCTGCCAAATGTCAACAGTAAATATTTATAATAACTAGCCATTAAAAATGACATCGAGCCAGGCGTTGGTGGCGCACGCCTTTAATCCCAGCACTCGGGAGGCAGAGGCAGGCGGATCTCTGTGAGTTCGAGGCCAGCCTGGGCTACCAAGTGAGCTCCAGGAAAGGTGCAAAGCTACACAGAGAAACCCTGTCTCGAAAAACTAAAAAAAAAAAAAAAAAAAAAAAAAAAATGACATCGAGCGTACCACTTGCTGTCGGGGCATTCTAGATTACTTAGAACCAGTTCAGTGTGGGGAGTTAGCAGAGCCTGGTACATTCAATTGAGGCAGGTCCAAGCCCCTCCTCCATGTACCAAGGCTGAGCAAAGTGTCTCACCATAGGTACTAGACTCCAAAAAGCCGGCTCATGAACTAGGGACAGGTCCCGATCTCACTGCTGGGGGCCCCCTTTAGAATTCAAGCTAAACAACTGTCTTGCTTATCCAGAGGGCCTAGTCAGGTACCATGGGGGCTCCTCAGCTATTGGTCCACAGTTCATGCATTTCCACTAGTTTGGCTAGTTGTCTCTACTTTTTCCAGTCATGGTCTCCATATACCTTGCTCATAGAATCCCTCCTTTCTCCATGGAACCAAATACTATCCAGGCTTCGGTACTGCATCATCAGCCAATTACAGAGAGTCGGAAAGCAGTTAAACACTGCCTGTGGCCATGGGTTAGGAAGGTGAACTGGGAGTGATTTGAAGGAGGTTACAGTTTCTTTTTCCAGTAAAAATGCTATAAAATCAATCGAGGTGATAATTTCATAATTCTGTGAGTGGACTAAAGGCCATGGGATTGTATATGTTAAATAAGTGAACTGTAGCATACAATTGTCTTAATCTGTTATAGAGGAAGATTTAGTATGGGAAAACTTTAAATGGTATGAAACAAGTAAAATCATGCATGATTTTGATAGCAATTTTTGCAGAAATACAAATAGACATTTGAACATAACAGACACAGATAGATGCCAAGAAACAAGCATGGACTACTACCCCACCACTTCCAATGAATCACTGCAAGTGTTGTGTTCACCACACAGACTTATTGAATGACTGATCTAGAGGTCAGAGGTCCACTAAAGGGTCCCGAAGCACTGAGATCTACAAAACCAGACCGTTTAGGAGGAGCCATGGAAATGTGTTCTTACTCCCTCCAGCCTCTCCCCACTTTCCATCATCAAAGCCAGGAGTGCAAGTGAGCTCTCTCTAATATCACTCTGATGCAAATTATTCTACCTCCTTTCAAATTTATGGATATTTCTGATAGGGTTTATCTGGATAATCCAGGAAACGCTTCCTATTTCAAGATCAAACCTTTCTGTATGTTGCCTTCCTTACCATCTGCAATGTAAGATAATATCCACAAGTTCAGCAGGTAGGAGTTACTCTATTTATCTTAAATTAATATTTACCCTCAATAGATAACTGGTTTCATTAATATTTGAGCCTTCACTGATGGATAGAAACTATTCACACACTGAAGCTAAAAAAAACCACTAAAATAGAAATGACATTTTAAGATGTCACATAGAATTGTTACAATATGAAGATGACCGTCAGTTTCCACTTGCTTGGGTTTTTCCTTTACATGACTTTTTTTGTGGGGGAGGGGGGAGGAGGTTTCAAGACAGGGTTTCTCTGTAGTTTCGGGAGCCTACCCTGGAACTTGCTTTTTAGACCAGGCTGGCCTTGAACTCACAGAGATCCACCTGTCTCTTCCTCCCAAGTGCTGGGATTAAAGGCGTGCGCCGCCGGTGTCTGGCCCTTTATGTGAATATTACAGAGGGGGAAATGAGGTGTGTATTTACAGGCGAGAAAGAAATTGTGACCTCATAGTTTAGCCAGCCGTTCAAAACTATTTTTTGTATAGTGCTTGTGGACTGGAAGTACACTAAGTATGAAAACTGAACAATAAACAAAAATAAGTCCCCTGTACATAGTGACTCAAAATGTAAAGTGCTAAGAATGGAAAGGGAAGTTGTTACATATAGAATAGTATCAATCAGATGTAGATTATTCTGAAAAACCTACTATTTGCCATCTGGCAGTATTTTAAGGGGTGTAGTTTTCCAAATGTTGACTTTTAATAAAGACATTTATTCATATGCATATGTAAATGTACACAGCTATTTCTACTGGAATCCATCTCAGTGAGTCAAATCCTCGGATGAACAGACCTACAACTGTGTGGTCGTAGCAATTTACATTGAGCCTTACCGTGTCATATGGATGGGGCAAGCTTGCTCTGACCTTAAAAAGAGTAAGGTTGACTATCATTTCCACACACTTTTATTTTTCTAAATAAATAACTTTTCACTGGAGTTATCTAAAGATTTCCTTCTGAGATGAGCACAGAGGATTCTACAAAAACGACAGTCCTCTACCTTGAAACATCTGTAGAACAGCATTTTGAAGCAAATCTTTTTACAAAGTATATTCCTTGAGATTCCTTAGCAATTATCACTGGCAAGGTCCAAAAACTGGATTATAAAGTTCCATGCATAGAGAAAAATATTCCTGTTTATATTGAGTTAATAGATAAGAATTGACAAAGAGGGTTACGAGCCCATCTCAGCTTGCCTGATATTTACACACACAAAATGCACACACAAATAAGCTTAATACAGTAGTTTACTATGTACATAGCATATACTAGTGAAATCAGGGTGATTAACATTTCTTTCATATTTTCTTTGAGTCTGGTACCTTGCGATTCTTTCTTATAGATCTTTGTAAACTACAGTCACCCTACTGTGCTGTGCCTAAGTTTTAATAGTAAAGCCCAATATCCAGTGAAATACCTAAGTCCTGGGTAAACCAAGATAGGTGGTCACTGTAATCCTGTCCCTAAGCAGTGTAAAATAAGGTGAGCAACCACTGTTCCCAAGAACATGAAGGGGGAGCAGAGTTGCCACTTCCCAATCCTTGGCAGACATGTGAATCTGGTCACACAGCTGGGAATTAGGAATCACTGTCCCTGGTATTCTGTGTTGTGGACTCTGAGTTGGAAAAGAGAAACCCAGCAAAGGGACCGTCATGGCAGCTGGGGATGGATGAGAGAAGGGAGGGCCGGTAGACTGCAGGCCATGTCAAACATTCAAATCTACAGCCAGTACAAGCTGGCCTGAAAGAGAACGTAGTGGTGGTGCATCAGGCCCAGGCTTCTTCTGTAATGGCTGCAGATCAGAGAACCAACTGGAAAGGGGCATGCTCCACAGTCAGGTGGAGAGCTGGGAACACTGTACTGTCTTCAATTCCGCCTCACTGTGAAATGGCCTTGCTATGCTTCTCCCCTGAAACTAACACTTTCAGACTCCGACATGGGTAGGACCAGCTTTATCAGCCATGACAGACTCAAGAACATCCAAAAGGATGCCAAAGATCAGCCTGCCACACTAACCTTGAAAATCGGGCTGTCTGTAGACAAAACCAAGGACATTTTCCTGCATGTCTGAATTATTGTGGATTGTGTGTGTGGCCTTGAATAGTCAGAATCATAGGACTGCTCATCAAAAACAGCTACCCAAAGTGAGGAAATCCCATTTGCTCCAATCCCTAGCAGTAGCACAGTGACCTGGTATTTTTAGTCAATCATCAAACATTTAAATGCCTTATGGGTATTCATCTAGTACTACACTAGGTTCTTGCCTTAAACAAAAAAGTATAAAAGCTTAGAGTTCTTGTCCTTAATTTGTTTTTTGTTTGTTTTTTATTTTTAAGTAAAATAAGGTCATCTCCAATCTCCTATGCTCTCAGCTTCATTTAAGCCTGGCTTTTAGACAGTGAATTGAAACCCAAGAGAAAATAAACATCTTACAGCCTCCCATATCCACTCGGGTCTAAGCATGCTGGCTGCCTGAGAGACCTTTAATAGGTCAGAACCCCCTTGAAATAGTGGTCAATCTCTCTAAATCTAGAGGATTATGTTTTTCAAAGATTGGAATGAGGAAAATCCTCTTTTTCACAAAATCCTCCTAAAACACCATAAATCCAATAGTCGCTATGCTTGCCTGATTTACTGCCGTCAAGCTGGTTTGTATAACTTACTCAAAATGCGTGTTTACTTTTCTAAGGCATATTCTTCCAGAGACCCAAGTAGGAAGGACGTGTCCTTCTCACCAAAACTGCAAAATAATTTTTAGTACTTTTGAAAGTACACCAATTTCAGGGCCAGAGCGATCCACTTCACAAAACCATGCTTTTGCATCTTTCCCCCACCAGGTCTGCATAGCATTACTAAGATAACTGCTAGAGGCAACCTAATGTGAGGGATTTGGGTTTTTTTTGTTTGTTTTTTTTTTCAACAGAAAGACAAAAATTAGAATAATCATTATCCAATTCCTCTATCTGGAGAAATCAAAGTTATAGTCACACTCATCAAAATCAACTGATGTTGAGACAATCAAAAACTTGTGAGAAAATCAAGCAGTGATGAATTCCAAGCTCTGACATTGAAAACAGACTCTCAGGACAAAAGAAAACTTTTGCTGGGCAACACCGGTGTGATCATCACCACACTGAAGGACATAACACAGGTCAGGGTAAGATAAGTCAGGGATGTTTGTATGGCCTGATAACTCTGCAAGCTCTGGCGATGCCAGGTTGTACCAGCTGGTCTGGAAACCTGGTGATGCTGGCCGATGTGGGCAGCAGGTCCAGCATCAATTTGGAGCTGGAATAGTGAGACAATGGCTAATAGCCCTAGTGAGTGAAGATTTAAAAAAGCTATGATGAAACTATCATTGTAAGATTAAGAAAATGAGGTATTGTCTTTTCATAATTTTCTTACCAAAAGGAGGCATTTTATATTATAATAAGAAGTGGAAATGTGATTTGCAGTCGGTGAGTCATTCAGAAGAGCAAACTTAAGAAATATTCCTTAAATAAAAAGGATTTGTAGGTTCCTACAAAGTGTGTTAAGCACAGGGTGCAACTGACAGAAATATCTTCCTCACTTCAATAGGGAAATTCAACAGAAATGTTTAATACCAGATTCTTATGAATAAGTTAAACCATTAATTGATTAAATTTTTTGCTGAGCCTTTTCATTAAAAATTAAAAGTAAAAAGAACCCAAAGGATGGGATAGTATTCCAGAATACTGTCTTTGGGCTGGGTATGGCATAGCCATGACACTATTGAGCTCACAGCATATTCACTGATGTATAAAATGCCTGCACAAGATAGGGACACCTTGTCATGGATAGAGAAGAACTCTACCCACCCCTAAGGATTTATAGGCAAATAAAGTTTTCTAGGGGGAGGGGATAAAGACTTTAGAGACCCTAAAGACAGTTAGTAGTTGCTAAGGGTAGGAAAGAGATCTT